>BQNB010029725.1:0-37993 GCA_026074375.1 Tanacetum coccineum
TTAATTCTAACTTTGGCACAGTTGGTCACTATCGTGAGTTCCATTACATTGAAGTTCCTTATCAGTATCTCAATGAATTAGCCATAGGGTGACTGTAGGGCCATGGCCCACCTATCAAGCCCACGTAACTCTTATATGGATTGTATATATATACGAGTTGAAAAATTACTCGCGCGTTGTGGCGGGGGCTAACATGTTACTGCAACTAGGGGTGTCAGTCGGGTCGGGTTGGTCGGGTACGGGTCAATTCGGGTCGGGTCAAAGTCGAGTCAAGACTAAAAAATCCATACCCGAACCCGACCCTATTTGAATTCGGGTTACTCGGGTTCGGGTCAATTCGGGTCGGGTCAGTTTGGGTTCGGGTCAACCCGAATAGGAGTAAAATGTAAAAAAAATTACTCTTTAAAATAAAAAAACATATAAAATTTACCTTAAAAAATTAAAAAATTCCTTATTTGGGTCAATCGGGTCGACCCGAACCCGAGTTAGCCAAAATATTTCAACCCGATATCCGACCCTATTTAGTATCCGGGTTACTCGGGTTGACCCGAATAACCCGAATAAAAGTTTAGACCCGACTAACCTGACCCGAATATGCTTATTCGGGTTCAGGTTCAGGTCCGGGTCGGGTCGGCCTTTTTGACACCCCTAACTGCAACGTATAAGTGAAACCAAAAATGCAAAAGAAGAGCTAATATATAGACATAGCATGTATCGAAAAATTTGATGTGGACATTCCCAAAATAACTTGTACATCTTCAAAACATTCGTACATATATTCTTTTATCGTTTGACGACAAAACATGACCCATATCTATTAAGCTTACAACCCATTTAGAGACATGGGCATACAACGACTACAACAGGTTGTTCTATGATTTTTGAAAAACCTTAGCCTATATATAATACATATAATATTATATATATATATAACTAAAAAATTCCAAAAGTCAATTATAGTGGTAAGTATTCCAAGAGGGTTCTAAGAGATTACATTTATCCAAAGTAAAATCCAAAACCTTCCCGAGTCGTATAACGACGAGGCGTGAATTGAGAATCGAGTTTAAGTTCGTGATCGCGTGATTGAATAATCTATGATTTTGATTTTGGATTATATTTCTACTAATAACATGCAAAAACAAGTAAAGGCAAACTAAAAAGGAAAGCAATTAAGGTTAAATACGAAAAACGATAACGGGATCCTAAACCCGAGCTTTAAAAATCTAAATTGTTAAATTTTAACCCTACAAATGCAAATTTAATTTTTAAATGACCTAAATGATTAAAAATAATTTTAGAAAAAAGAATTATATTTTTTTGACTTTTATTTAATTTATTATGAATTAAAAACAGTTTTAATCTAAAAATATTATAAAAAATATTAAACTAATTTAGAAAAATCTAAAAAAATCAAGAAAAGTACTTTGAAAGGTCTAAAACTTAAGAAAAATAACAAGGGTTGACCAGCTTATCTCAATAAGCTGGAAATAAGCCCAAAAGGGTTGATAGGCTTAAAAGGGTAAACACCCTTAAATACCAACTGGCCCAAGGATCTAACGAAAAAGACCCAAGGGCGCATATGGTATTATGAGGGAGTGTTAAGGTGTTGGCTATGAGAAGGGGGAGGTCACAGGTTCGACCCCTGTGGCTTCCATTTTTGATAAAACTTTTTTTTATTTTTCTTTTTAAGACAATTAAAGAATAAGCAAAATTAAGCAATATTAATGAAGGGACTTAATGCAGAACTTATTAATAAGCTAGAAATAAGCTTATCCAAAATGACAGTTTAGCTTAGTTAGACTATAAGACTTTTAGCTTAACTTGAATGGCTTTTCAGACTCAAAAATCTACCAGGTATAACACCCCGTGTTTTTCAGGTCATATTACGATCCCAGTTAGTTCATTTTCCTTTTTACTTATTTGGTTTGTACGTTTACTTCCCGTTTAAATCCCAAATTAAATCATTTTCCCTTTATTTATTAGAATTATGTGATTAACTCCATTTAAACCTCGCCAGTTTAATCGCGTATGCATCAAAAATTCAACGCTTGCTAGAAATGTCATCTACACTCATTAAGACATTACGGGGTCACTTCGTACTCATTATTTAATTAGTTTTTCGTGACGAGAGGAACCTATGCCCGCGTCTATTTAAATCTTCGCAAAATAAGCCCATGCTAAACCTTCTCAACCCAATTTAAAACCAACCCATAATATTTTCCTAACCCAAAATTCGACCCATAAAATAACCAAACAACTAGAACTTTGGTATATCAATACTAGGGATCGACTTAACATAAAAATCCACGGTAGAGCCCAGAGAATTCTTTACACTAAATAATAGGTTAGTCCCTAAATCCAATTACAAAAAAGATATGGCAACCTTATCACTCCAAATCCTTGCAAACCGTGACCTCCAGGGAAGCCTATTACCCCATATATAAAAGCTGAGACTCCCATTTTGCAAAACCCATACACCTCGGAGACTATGTAGCTGCTACACCTCTTTTTCCTCTCCAAGAAATCAACAGTAAGAAACTTTTTAACACTGTGTCAAGATGCTTACTCAAATGGGTGTTACACCTACTCGTGAGTTATATTTTGACTAGTCTCCTTACTCCTTTATTCGACTATAAAACATTGGCCGAGTATGGGTCATCACAAGCACCTCATAACCATAAATCACCAACTCTAAACTCACTTGTTGTTCTTGGTTCGACATCAGCCACACCCCTCATTCAAATCGCAAGGCATTCAAAACCCTAAAAATCTTTAAAAACCCTAAACCCTATTCGTCCATCTTTTGTCCCTGTTTGATCGAGCTTATAAAACAACAAGACAAGGCTAACGGGGTTTCAAATAGTAAAGAGTGAGGATCAACCTAGAGGGACTTCGGGTTTAGCAAGAGGGTCTAATTGGGTTATAGCAAATAAGGGATTCGTTGGTTAACATGGTGCATACCATCCTTCGCTTTACTGTGAGTTTGGCACCTCCTTTCTCTTGTAAAATACCTATCATACATACTTGTGTCCCTAGATTCGTTGTGCTTTAAACAACTTGTGTATATAAGGTAACATGAAATCAAATCTGAACCTTTTATACACTAATGACACAGAAGAAAATAGAACATATTATAAACAATTGTTAAGTGTCTAAATAAAACTGGTCATGGTTAATCAAGAGTGACGAGTTTAGGATGTCAGTCCATTTTGGGCTTGAAACTCGTTTGCATGTTTATAAACCATATGGCATATGTCGTCATAATATGTTTTGTAAACACATCCCCTTTCATTGTATTAACTTTAGGCACATTGCTCGACCACTAAGAAGGAAGGGGCATATTGAAACAACTTTGATCAGTTTCAAAGTAAGGACATTGACCTGTGTTTTTAACCCCCGAAAAGCATTTCGTTTTTCGTCAAGGGAATAAAATTTTACAAGGACATAAAGTTATCATCGGCAAACATCAAGTCTCCCACTGTTTTATGAACACCAACGAGATACATTTGCTATACGGATTCCTTTAGCCTCGTTTTTGACCATGATAACGACCTCAGCCCACTAAACTTATAAAAGGAGAATTGTAGTAGACCTAGCCTAGTTTACAGAGGTCCTTTTAGTTTGTCATAATATCGAGTAACGAATTCGAAAACGTGACTTAAAGTTAGTGCTGCTGCCATGATTCAACCAAGTTAAAACTGTTGACACACGGGTCGCGAACCCTTTACTTTGGCTTCGTTTTTGACCCATGTAATGACCTCGAACCACAAAACTTATAGAAGACGAATTGTAGTACACTTGGCCGAGTTTGCTAATATGTTTTTACCTTGTCCTAACACTGAGTGACGTGTTCGCAAGCTGCCACCAAAGTCAGCCAAATGTCACTTGTAGAACACTTGGCCAAAATAAATAAATTCTGTTTTAGAACCAGTCGCGACACCCTCATTTATAACCACGTTTTTAACATAATAAACGACATTTTTAGACAAAACTTAAATAACGAAAGTTATAGACGACATGGCCTAGTTTTTAAAACATCTTTTTGTTTGTAATTTCATTAAGTAACGAGTCTAGAATTTGATTGTAAAATTCTGCATTTGTCCCCCGAATTTTATAAATAAAACTTAATTTTTAAATTCATTTTGTTATAACTTCGACCATTTGTTTAACACGTTTAGAGACCCAAACCAAGTGTCGACTGAATTAACTAATAACTTAAAATATGTACGACCTAGTTTCTTAAAAATCCAAAGTCGTAAATTAAATACTTGTATTTTGACCGCATTGACCCGATAAAGTTGACCATTTTAAGACAAGAAATTGTTTTCAAATATCATTATTTTGAATAAAGATCAAGCACACACTAGGGACAAGATTGCAAGTATTTATATTATTATTTTTCCGATTTGTGAATATGTATTATTTATTCATAGGTTGCGGATAAAGTCTTTTGCATCGTTTTTCGTGCTACTGCTTTGCTTCTACATTATCATTACTCAATGTGAGTTTATAGTCCCTACTTTTATACTTTTCAATCATTTATCAAATCTCGGGGATGAGATCATGTTGTTTTACAAATTGGATGCAAGTACATTTTAAATTCAAATATTACGAGTTTGCCTAAGTAGCTATAACCCACTATGCCCATCATCATGAACTGTTAATTGCATAGATGTAATTGTTAATTGCATTATGTGAGCGCGAATGTTATGAATAGATCTATTGGGAATTAACACCCCCGTTCGGGCAAGTAGCGCTTGCTAGTTTACCGGTTGGCCGGAAACGACGAATGTATACCATTTGCGGACTCATAGGTGTTACGGGTTGAACATCTACATTGGGCACATTATTTATATGTAGTTTATACATTCATTGTTGAGCTTCAGTGTCATGAGCTTAGTGCATTTCGTAATACATTTTTGTGATATTGTAATTGCTACTCTATTACAGGGAAATTTTGCTATCCACTTCATTAAATTTATAAACCTATAAATTCACCAACATTATTGTTGACGTTTTAAAACAAGTTTCTCAGGTACATAAGTGCTAGGTGCTTACTTGATGTGCATTGGAGTCCAAATAATACAAGATTACTTTTTAAACGACACTTAGAGGTTGTTCTCTCATAACTGGTGCAATGGTATTATGAAGTAACGCTCCCGGAACATCATTTCCGCTGTGACCCAATTTGGGGGTGTTACAGATTGGTATCAGAGCCCTGGTTATAGAGAACTAGGTTGCCTATTTTACCTTGACTATAACAATTTTCAAACATTGCATCATACAAAAGTTTTTCAAGGGACATACATAGAGTACTGCTTTGCATCTAGTAAACATGCTTGCATGTCATGCACTATTTTAGCATTAGTTGGTTATACTAATTGCTTACAAAGGTTATATACATGCTTACATGATATGTATATATATATATATATATAGAGATATATGTGCTTACAATTCCTTACGTGTATCTTAAATTTATATAAGATTTATTTATATAAATACTAGAACACTTCTCAAAACATTGAATCACACAATGGTCCAAAGAATCTTGCAAGACATTAACATAACATCTCACAACATTTCATCTTCGGAGCACGACTTAGAGAACTAAACCACTCCTCTAATTTTGAAGAACCATGCCTGTAACAAGACAAGGAACAAACGATGCCAGGACTCCAGAATCCATTCAAGCTATGATCGATCGGGCAATCCAATGAAACTCTACCCAAACTCAGGATGACGATAGCCAAAATTCAGGAGGAGGAATCAGAAGGCCTGTGCAACCTGCACGTGTCTATACCTATCCTGACTTCATGAAATGCCAACCCTTGAACTTCTAGGGAACTGAAGGCGTTGTTGGCTTATCTCAATGGCTCGAAAAGATGGAATCAGTATTCCACATTAGCGGTTGTGCTGTTGAAAGTCAAGTGAAGTTTGCTACCTGTACTCTACTAGGTGTTGCACTAACTTGGTGGAATGGTCATGTGAGAACCTTAGGCCATGATGCTGCTTATGGTATGACTTGGGAGCTGTTCAAGAAGAAATTGACGGACAAATATTGTCCAAATGGTGAAATCAAGAAACTTGAAATTGAACTGTGGAATCTTAAGGTCAGGGGAAACGATGTTGCAGCTTACACTCAGCGTTTCCAAGAACTAGCCTTGATGTGCACCAAATTTCTTGCTGATGAAACCGCGAAGATTGACAAGTATATCGGTGGACTTCCCGATAACATTCATGGAAATGTCATGTCTGCAAGACCCAAGACTCTTGATTTTGCTATCGAGTTGGCCAACGACTTGATGGATCAGAAACTCCGCACTTATGCGGAAAGGCAGAATGAAAACAAGAGGAAGGCTGATGATTCGTCAAGAAACAATCACCAACAACAACCCCACAAGAAGCAAAATGTAGCTAGGGCATACACTGCTGGCCCTGGTGAAAAGAAGGTCTATACTAGGGACCTACCTCTGTGCACCAAGTGCAATTACCATCACACTGTGCACCCAAGTGCACCAACTGCAAGAAAGTCGGTCATTTGACAAAGGATTGTTGGCGTCCCATTAATGATAACAACCAAAGAACTATCACATGCTATGAATGTGGAAATCAAGGGCACTACAAGAGTGATTGCCCGGTGTTGAAGAACCAAGGTACTGAAGCCCGAGGAATGGTGTATACCTTAGGAGGAGGAGAAACCAATCAAGACCTTGACAACACGGAGAATGATATCTCTGCTTAGACTTTATCCTTTTAGAAATTCTCGTTGTATTTCTCTAAAATTCCCATTGTACTGTACGAATGATTTTAATTAATTGTCAGTTAATGTGTTGTCAAAAATCTTGTCAATTTTACTTCAATTTTTTCATTCATGCATGCAAACCACTTTATGAAACATTTCACTAGCGCACGATAAACCATTTTACCACCGTTCACGAATTATTTCACTAACATTTTATAAACCGCCTTACGAACATTTCACCATCACTTTGCGAACTACCACATTATTTATTCAAAAAAAACACATTGCTTTCATCATATAAACTATTATTTCATACTATTTTGACGAAAATAAACATCGCATCGTCAATCCTCAGAAATACATAGTCTGATCACCTATGTATAATTCAGGTGAGTACCATGCCATGCTGAGAAGTAGTCACCTCAAAACTTTTGTTAAAATCAATTTTCTACTTACACTCTTAAAGAGCAAAGTTTTGTGTGCGTATTCATAAAACGTGTCGGTCACGAGAAACTGAGTTAATAATCATAATAATTAGATAGACCTTTACACCATCTTACTTCATAGAGCCGACATCATCTCACACCAAATTCTAAGGGTCTTCTGGTATAAACATGGAGTTAAAAACATTAAGATGACAAATCTACTTAGCACCTATTAGGAGGATTAAGACGAGTATCTACACCCCTTCACCAAGACCGCACCATCGTCAAGTGTCGCGTCTTAAGCCTTGAGGACAAGGCTCATTTAACCGGGGGAGACTATAACACCCCGTGTTTTTCCAGGTTATATTACAACTTCAGAAATTCTATTTTCTTACTAGTTAAAACATTTTTATGTGTTTACTTTTATTTTAAATCGCTTAGTTAAACCCTAACAAGAAAAACTTAACCAAGGCCTTTTATTATCATGATTAAGCCTACGCTTAAGCTAAGGACCTTAACTATTACTCATCTTTTTACTACCTTAGCTATCATTTTGTTTACATGACTTAACTAATCAAAATCGAACGTATGCCATCCGTGTCCTTAACCACCAATTAGCCTTAAATTTCAAAGAGCAAGCAAACAAGTTAAAGTCCTACACTTGTTTGCTAGAGTACATAATAAGAAAAATTACCTACAATTCAAGGAATCAAATAAAATCCCTACACACTAGACAAAAACCATGCGTGGATAAAAATCCAACTTCAAAATCAGTAGTATACACTTAAAAATTTGAAAAATATATATATATACACACAATCTACTCCTAACCCTATTACCCAACGAATAAAAGCCCAAATCCCTTTTCTCAGAAACCCACACGTCCATGTGATATCTAGCTGCTATGGCATTGGTTTTGCCCCCAAGAAATCCACAGTTAACACCTTTATTTTTCCTGTATCAAGATGCTTACCTAAATGGATTATACATGCACTTGTGAGCATTCATTTGACTAGTCGCATATCCCTAAATTCGGCTATAAGAGGAACTTAGGCTAAGAGTGAGATTATCACAATTCCACAGCAACTCAAAATCACAACTCTCATATGTTTAGTTCTCTTGTTTCTTGAATTCGACTCACACACAGCACTCAAACAAGCTCACACCTTTTTCTTGTGCAAACCAGTAACTTTCAAGTTAGGATAAAGATGTACAAAATAAATCCCATCTTAATATAACTCTTATATCCATTGTGTAGAGCCCACATCCATTTTTATAAAACCCCAAAACCCACGTGAAGGAAATAGCTGTGTTTCCTTGTTTTCTGCTTCCCATGCCTCAAACAGTAAACACCTTTAATTCTCCTGTACCTTGACCATTTATAAACCCCAAAGATCCTTTACCCTATATGTATTAACACAAAAACGTGACTCAAAAATGGATTACTATACATGCAAAGTTATTCGAATATATATAGCTCACTTAACTTTTGCAAATCCAGAAAAACAACACCATCATCTGGTTATCAAATTCATACTTCATCAACTCCCCTTGTTTTCCTTATTCTCCTGGTTTAAACTCACATAAACACACAAACATCACACCATTAACTCCATTTTAAGCAAAGCCCTAGGTTTTCAAGAAAACCCTAAATAAGTTACTTGGGTTTTCTTTTGATTGGGTTCCTGTTGGACGAACACAACAAAGTAGCAAACAAGTGCACGGGCTCGTGATCCTGAGGAGTGAAATCAGACAAGATTAGGTATTAGTTTAAGTGTTTGGATTTTTGTATACGTGAAGAGTAAAGAAAAATTTAGGGTTGTCGTTGGGTTTAGACTCTCCCATTCAGCCATATATTTGTGAGTTCACACCTCTTCTTTTTATTTGATTGCTTGCATCGTCCTTAGTTTGGTAGTGCTTGAGAATGGTTTATGTAAAAGTTAAAAGATGAATGAACACTGTAATGTTACTGTGAAACACAAACGTACATATATATTTTTGTTACGTCTTACTGAAACAGAAACAAGAAACTAAAAATTGTGAACTTATAATTAAAAGAAACCCTTGGTCACTTGTTGTTAGGCAACCGTGTACTAGACCTTTTTGTAACGAAACATATACTTAATCATGGTTAGTCAAATTGTGAAGTTTAAAACCAAGAAAGATTCATATTTTCATAAAATATCAAGTTACTGATGTACCCGGGTTCGTTGAGAACCCGTATACAAACTTTGACAATGCTAATTTCAAGTTTTTCATTCGTTAACATGTTATAGGAGTAGTGTTCATGCAAAATTTTAGCCTCTAACACCTTATAACGAAGCGGGAAATAAGCGTGCAAATCTATTATTTTATGTGTATAAAACTGCCTAATGGGTCGACTTTAGGCCTTGTTTTGACTCACTTAGGCTTAGACATAGAGAAAACAAGTAGGGGCATTTTATAGTCGACATGGTATGTTGCATTTAGCAACTTTAATCATGGGAAATGGTTAAGAAACGAACTCACAACGAAGGTCCAAAGTTAGTACTGCTGCCAAACAGTTAATACTGTTGGCACGCAGTTAATACTGCTGACCGTGAGTTCGACACCCTTTACTTTGTACTCATTTTTGACCCACATAACGACCTCGACTGTCCAAACTTATAAAAGAAAAATTAAAGAAGGCATGACCTAGTTTTTAAAGTTATGATTGGTTTGTCATAATATGGAGTAACGAAATAGAAAATCTAACATAAAGTTAGTACTGCTGATCGCGTGTCAACAGTCTTAATGGTTTAAGACTGTTGGCAGTCGCAATGCCTCCCCTTTGGCCACATTTTTGATCCTTTAAACGACATTTTTGGACAAAACCTAAATAATGAAAGTTTTAGACGACACGACCTAGTTTCCAAAACAACTCTTGGTTTATAATTTTATTAAGTAACGAGTCCAGAAATTGATTGCAAAACTCAACGAGCGTTCCAAAATTTTATAAATAAAAACTTAAGTATTAACACTTTTAAATTCGTTTTGTCAAAACTTTATCCACTTATTTGACACGTTTAGAGACCAAACTAAGTGTCGATTAAATTAACTATGAAAGTACTTGCGACCTAGTTTCTAATTTGTCCAATATCGTAATTTACACATTTAATGGTAAGAGATTATGACCCGATACATGTGGCCAATTTTCATGAATAACCACACTTTAAACAAGTAATATTTCTCAAACTCAAGCACAATACCAAGGACAAGATTACATATGTTGTAGTATATTACATGATTAGTAATATGCGTATTATTATTTAGGTAGCGGATAGAGTTTGCATTATTTTCACGTGCATCACCATCGTGCTCGCTTCATAATCGTTGCTACCTCAGTATATCATTAAGGTGAGTTTATAGTCCCCACTTTTATACTTTTCAATCATTTATCAAATCTCAGGGATGAGATCATGTTGTCTTACAAACTGGATGCAAGTACATTTTAAATTCAAATATTACGAGTTTGCCTAAGTAGCTATAACCTACTATGCCCATCATCATGAACTGTTAATTGCATAGATGTAATTGTTAATTGCATTATGTGAGCGCGAATGTTATGAATAGATCTATTTGGGAATTAACACTCCCGTTCGGGCAAGTAGCGCTTGCTATTATTCCGGTTGAACGGAATGACGAACGCATATCATGTCAGATTCATAGGCGTTACGGGTTGAACATCTATATTGGGCACATTATTTATATGTAGTTGATACATACATTGTTGAGCTTCAGTGTCATGAGCTTAGTGCATTTCATAATACATTTTTGTGATATTGTAATTGTTACTCTATTACAGGGAAATCTTGCTATCCACTTCATTAAATTTATAAACCTATAAATTCACCAACATTATTGTTGACGTTTTAAAACATGTTTTCTCAGGTACATAAGTGCTAGGTGCTTACTTGATGTGCATTGGAGTCCAAATAATACAAGATTACTTTTCAAACGACACTTAGAGGTCGTTCTCTCATAACTGGTGCAATGGTATTATGAAGTAACGCTCCCGGAACATCATTTCCGCTGCGACCCATTTTGGGGGTGTTACATTATACGAATACCCTTTACCACAAAATGTTCATATTATAACTTATACAAACATTAAAATGGATACTAAAATTAATAGTCAATTATATGATGAAGAATACCAACAGCAATACAGTATATAACATACTATGATATTTAATATATTAACCAATAAAAAAACAAAAATAACTTATACATCATTTAAAACTTCACGGTACACAACATTTGAAGTGTACACCCCATCTGTATCAAATTTTCGTTCAGGCTTTACTAATATCTTAGTGGTTGTCTGTGAAACCCCTCTTGAAAGAGCGACGTATAATTGACCATGCGAAAACACAGATTCAGGAAGGTATATACCTACGTTTGGGATAGTTTGACCCTGTGACTTATTTATAGTCATTGCAAAACTTAGACGAACTGGAAATTGTTTTCTTTTAAATCTAAATGGAAATTGCTCATCTTCTGATGGTGTAAGAGGAATTCTCGGCAAGAAGACCCTTTTCCCAGAATGTTGACCAACGGTAATTTCAGCATCAATAACATTATCATCAAACGCTCTACAAACCATTCTGGTCCCATTACACAATCCGTTCGCTGGATCAATATTTCGTAATAGCATTATAGGGCATCCTTTCTTCAGTAGAAGCTTATGTTGAGGCAAACCACTAACTGACAAAGAATTCAAGAATTCAAGCGGATATAAATTATGTTTATCATCTTCAGCTTCATCAAAACTATGATACACCTTGTATTCACCTGGAAATCGTGCGATCAATTTGTCGTTAATAATGTCGACATTTTCATTCTTTGTTGATAAAATCGCTCTAGATGTTATATAATCAGAATTGTGTGAATTTCTTTCAAATGCTGGAAATACCGCATCAATTAAAGCATCTGTTGACGCAGACTCATTAGCAGTACAATCACCAATGTAAGGAATAACCATTTTATTTGGTATTTTAAGATACGTATCCTCAACAGATTCTTCAACACCATCACCAACTCGTAACAAAAAATCCAAAAACCATGGGTCTGTCCTTGCCCTCATGTTTATACTTAACTGCATCTTTTTAATTGTAGACCATAGAGGAGACATCCTTAAGCTTGCATCCACAACCTGAGCCCTAGTACCACATCTAACAACCGGTAATACTGGCCAAAAATTAGCTCCCATAACCATAACCTTACCTCCAAATGCACGTGAATCCCCCATTATATCTTGCATTGTACGATCAACAGCCTCTATCGCATGCCTCTTCGCCATTGATGCTTCATCGCAAATTATTAATTTAGCCGTACCACTTTGTTTTTTGATACTACAAAATGATTTTTTATCAACATTAAGCGGAATTTTAAATCTTGAATGCGCAGTTCTTCCACCAGGCAAATTATTAGCTACAGCACCAGAAGATGCAGTAGCAAGAGCAACACTACTACGAGAGCGAACTTCTGCCAACAAAGCATTGTACAAATATGTCTTTCCAGTTCCACCCGAACCATCAATGAAAAAAACACCAGAATCATTATTATTCACATATCTAATAATCTCATCATACGCAGCTTTCTGGTCAGCATTCAAACAATAGCGAGCACGCAAGTGTTCTTCATCAACAACAATCGCGTACTCATCTTCCACCTCACGCACATTAAAACTATCTGAATCAACTTCTGTATTCAATTCAGGAATATCAAAATCACTCAAATCTTTTCCCAAACTTCTAAGAAAAACCCTAATGTCATGCAAAACCTTATTACGAACTTGAGCAGCATTACATACCCGATAACGATAATCTTCAAAAAGTCCTTCGTAATGATCATCCCACAATTTTCTAACATCTCCCGGTGCACAAAAAGTAAGTATTGTAGCGAATAGCCGCCGAAGTGCAGGAGGAAATGAAAATAAAGTTGCCTCAGAAAGACATAGCGACAAAGATTCGTCATTCTCTATCAAACCTCTAACAAGTGCTACTTTCCGGAATGTCGAATATAATACACCATTTACTGTGTACAAAAAATCAAATCCTGTCGGCCCAGGAACATGTTGCAAAAGAATACGAAGATAAAACCGTTCCCCTTCAGTAGGATGAGCTAAGACCAATCGCCCTCTAGCAGGGTTTTTTTTTCGTGGAGTCCATACTCGAGAAGCCGAATTCCACACGTAGTATTTAGGAAAATCTTTGTACAAGTACTGTCTTGCATCAACATCCGTTTCATTACGCTCAAAAAAAGCAGTCAACATCGATCTTTTGTCCCTTTCCCTTTCAATAATGCGAGTCAAATCAGCATCATCAGCAAACCTAACTTGCTGCTGATCTGGGAGATGCACTTGCAATGGGACAACAACAGGGTTCATATTAGCAACCGAAAAACCGTAAATCCGCCACATTGCCTCAGGTGGAAAAATATAGCAGGCATTTTGATATCTTTTTATCTCATTGATCACAGGCTCATCGTCATCAGAACTAAGATGAATTACCTACTTATCATGACCCTTGTATACATACTTGAAAGCATACTTGACTGCCATAATGCTAGAACACACTTCAACATTCATATGACAATTAAACAAACTTAACAGTTTTGGATTGTATGGTACAACCCATCTGTTGTCAAGTGTTGAATTTCATACATTAACTGTCGACCCATTATCTCGTCTTCGATAAAAAGGATAATAATTCTTTGTTTGCGCGGTAGTTTTAATAAACTCCTTTGGATAATTGAACCGACACTTTTTTGGTTCTCACTGCATACATGGACTATCATATCTAAGTTGGCCATATGGACCATGCATCATATGTTTCACCACTAACTTATACAGCAAAGGGTGTTTTCTGGGATCTGGAAGTTCAGCACACACCACTTTGTCGTAATGATCTGGGTTCGTAAACTTGCATTGTGGCTCCATAATAATAAAAAAATGGACATGGGGAAGACTATGCTTCTGGAATTCCACAACGCACACATAAGCAGCAACACGTCCAAGTATATTCTTCTTGAATAACAAATTTTTTTAGAACTTCCAACTTTGCTCTAAAAACTCTTGCAACAAGATCAGGACTATCAGAAGCAGTTTGACCATCTAATAATTCGTTTTCTATTTCAGGCCATTTTGGGTTGCAAGTCATTGTTAAGAATAAATCAGGCTTACCATCATCATGAACTAATATCATTGCATCAAGAAAACGTCTGCGCATGTCACGAGGACCCCCAATGAAAGAAGCAGGCATTACAACTCGTTGTCCAATCCTATTTGGTTATACCTCACCAGACGTCACACAATCAACCAAACCTTGATACAAATCAGCTCTTATATGTGACTGATTGAATTCTAAATAAGACAATCTTGAAGTTTCCATCTTTATGTACATGTCTACAAGAAACTGCTGCAATAATCTCCCACCAAGTAGAAGCAGATTAACTTTCGACCTGATCTGCATCTTGTAACAATAATACTCACGCATACTAACAGTTTTACGCTTTTTTCTTTCATTAGAATCTGCAAAACAATATATATATAAATATATAAAACCTATATAATAAAAACTTTATAACACATATATACATACAAAAAATATCCACATATCAATCATACCTTCATCTTCTTCACTGTTGTTATCACTCACATTATCATCTTCATTTTCCATAAATCTTTTAATATTTGAATGCCAGCCAGTTTCACCATATGGAAAGAAAAGAACATATGACATTGGATCATAAAATCCATGGTGAGGTTGGATGGTTTCAGGATATTCAAATCTACCATATATAACAACACTTATTTCATATGCACTAATATTATCGTTCCCTTCAATCCAAATACTAGCAAGTTTCAGATCCTTCTTAAGACCAACTCTATAATTGTCTAAAGGACCAAGCTCACGAAGACTTTGAAATGTTTGAACATACGGGTTTTGGGCAAGCACACTTGCCAACCTTCTAACAATATCTTCATCAAGATTATTCCAACTAAGCCTATGTTGCAATTCTTCATCATCATCATAAAAATACAACTGCAAATACCTTGGCTTGCCGTCTCTCAGAACTAACTGATCTATTTTATGATATATACCACCATGAGCTCGAAACGTATATACTCCTGACCTCATATTACTAACACTCTCATCTAATTGTACACCCATCGAAGCGAATGAAAAGTTGGTATTGTATGCACGGATACTACGCCTAAATCTTTTGCCAACGTCACATTGAGATATAAACATATTGTACAAATCTGGTGGTATATCCGGATCTACCAATTTGGTCTTCCCTCCCATGCAACATAATGTAGGATACTCAAACTCAATTTTTTTTGCTCCACACTTAACACAAAACCTTGGATCCTTCAATACATGACATTGAGAAGGTAAACCATCATAAACAAAATCATAAGGATCTTCTTCCAGAACACCATTCTCAAATCGTATATCTGAACTGTCTGGCATAAAAAAACCAGATTCATCAATATCCTCAAGACCTAAATCCAAATCATATTCATATATCTCGGATACAGCATCTGATTTTTTCCAACGAATTGAGAAATTGAATCGCCTCGGGCTTGATATTGGATACTTATTTGAATGGGTTCGATATTGAATTGGGGTTTTTCATATAACTACTAATTAAAAACAAGCAATTAAAAACAATTAAAGCACTTAACAAATAACGGGAAACAAATAAAACGCGACAATTAAGCAAGTAAACTAACTTTAACTCTTAAAAATATAAACTAAATTTCTAATCCTAAGATAGGACAAAAGAAAATTTTAGGAAAAAGAAAAACATTTTTTTGATTATTTTTGAATTTATTATGAATTAAAAACTAATTTAATCTAATTAAATCTTAAAAAATAGCAAATTAAGTACTAAAAATTTGGAAAAATGATTTTTAAACTTAGAAAAGTCTAAAATAACATAAAAACTCAGAAAACTATTTTTAACTATTTTTAAAATTAAATTCCTATTTTTAAAATTAAAAATTAAAGCTTAAAAATGAAAATTAAAATCTAAAAGTGGTGAAAATGATTTTACTGAATGTAAACCTTAAGCTATTTTTTATAAAACTAAAAACTATTTTTTTGTATTTTTCTGAAACTTTTTTCTATTTTTTATTGATTTTTTAAGATTTTAACTTTCGAAAATTGATTAAAAATAAGATTTAAGCTGGAAAAATCTAAAAAATTCAGGGTAAATCCTAAACACTAGCAGGAACACAAGAAAAATTAGAAAAACCAAATTGCTAAACAAATAAGCCCTCAAATGAGCTTATATAGCTACGGCTTATTATTGAAAAGGGAAATTAAAACATGTACTAGTATTAAATTGTGTGTGATATGGATGGATGAGCTATTGAAGCAAACTGGTTAAGGCGTTGGGTCTATAAGTGAGAGGTCGTGGGTTCGAGTGTGGGCAACCCTTTTTTTTGCACTTTTTTTTATTTTTGATTTTATGAAAAACTTAATACTTGGACTTAAAGAAGACACAAAAATAAGCTATTTTAATAAAGAGGACATAAGCTGAAACTGACTAATAAGCTCAAAAACAGCTTATCAAAAAGCTGTCACAGAAAGTGGGGTTTTGGGCTTATTTTTACTAAAACAGCTATATTAAGCTCAAATTAAGCTCAATTTTAAAAACAAAAGAAGTTTTGGAAAGCTAGTGATGTGCTTAATCTATCTATGAAAAGAAATTTGAGCTTTAAACACTAGAGAGCAACTGAAAATGATGATGAAAGTAGCATACTCAGGAAATAAGCCATAAGCTACAAAAACTTAACAAGCTCAATTGCTCAAAAAGCTAATACAGTGACTGAGCTTTTGCAAACTTGACAAACTACCTATAAGCTACTAATTTAAACAAGAAAACCTACTACTTCAAGCTAGAAATCAAATTCAAAAGCTATAAACTATTAACTACTGTTTTTGGGCTTTTGGTTTTCTTAGTTGAATTTTAAAAGCAAATGTTCTACAGTAAATAAGCTTGGAAACTAAAAATAAGTCTTAAAATGAATTAAGCTATATCTAATCTTAATCCTACTCTAACCTTAGAAACTAAAACCTAGGATTACCTAGCTAAAATCTAAGCTAAAAGTGACAGCAGTACTAACTTTTTGTTAGTACTGATGCACTTTGCACAAGTGCAAAGCTATAGTGCAGGTTACCAAAGGGGTAAACCTGCACTTAAACACACTCAAGTTGAGTGCACAAATAAAATGCAAACAAGATCTAAGCCTTGGAGGGCTTAGATCAAATTTTCACAAGCTTAAGGTATAAGGGAAAATGCCCTGGTGCAGGAACAACTAATTAGGCCATAAGATGAATTAAAAACTTAAACTCTTGCTGCAAATCTACTTAAAACTTAATCAATAATGAACATCTAATTATCCAAAGTGAAAGTACTAAGTTATTTTGACTTTTTATGGTCAAATAACACTAACCCAAACACCCCTTTACCATTTTGACAGAAATGGTTTTAAACTTAAATTGCAAATCTAATTAACAAGCACTAACTACCAGATGATTTTTAGCTTATAACAACCCTAACTAACATGAATTAACAACTGATTAAGCAATAATCTAAGATTTAAACTTATTTTCTACTATTTTTGGTTTTTTAAGGTTTTTAAGACAATTATATGAAAGACTATGATCTAAACTAAGATAATCAAAAACAGATAAACAATCATAATTATTAAGCTAGTTAAAATGTAATTAAGCACTATTAAGCAACTGAATAAGCAGATAAGCAATAAGCAAGCATATAAGTGAAAATTAAGCTAGAATGGAAAATGAACAAGAACTTTAAAGGTGAGACTTACTTTATCCTCTAGCTAAACAAGAGGTACCACAAGAGCAGCTACAAGCTCTCCTAGCTTATTAATAAACTAGGAGTTAAGTCCATAGAGATCCTTCCAGGATTGATCTCTCTTCCAAATAAGCTCATAAATCCAAATCCAAAGGTAAATAGAACTTAAGCTGATTTTACAGGTTTAAAGTATGATTAAGGTGAGTTGAGCTCCATAATAAGCTTATAGACTTATTAGAGCTGATTTTGAGCTTATGAGGGCTTATTGAGCTTTAGCTTAATATCAAATAAGAAAAATTAAAGCTTATGAATTAAAGAGATTTTGAGAGATTAAAAACAACTGAATTTCATTAATAAAAAGTTTGCTTACAATACTTAAAAGGAAAGTTACAAGGTTTAAAACAACATTAAGCTAGAAATTGAAAATTAAGCTAAAACTAAATTCTAAGGCTATGTGTGTGTGTGTGAAGAGTGAGGCTCTATTTATAGGCTGCAGGTGAAGCTTCTAGTCTCTCTTGCCTTGCTCTCCAATCCTTCAATCTCATCCCTTGAATCTCTTAATCATTGGATCATGATTAATAGCCGTTGGATCATTTGTGGACACTTGAGGATTGCCAAGCTGTCATTCTTTAATTGTGACAGCTTGTGCTTCTTTAGTGTGAGGATCTAGTGTAAAATCTATCCTTCACTTGTGCTTCCTCAAAATCCACATGAGCTTCTTTGATGGGGATTGGCCAATGGGAGGGTTTTGGTGATGTAATTCTCTGCCATGCCAGTCCTTGTCACCCGAATTGTCCTTTGTAACCTTTAATTTCTATTTGCCCCTTGATGTAAATGGAGGGTGAATTGGGGAAGACGAATGAACAGTAATTGTTCATTCGCGCCCTTTTTTAACTGCTTGGGTAAAAATCAGTTGGACTTTGAGATTGTGACACTTCTAGTCCCTCTCTTCCTTTTCTCTCTTTCTAGTTATAAACTAGTTTCAAAAATTGTAAAACTGGCCCTTGTGGTTTATAAAAAGGTGAATGGGCTAGGGTTTTGGGCTTTTGGATCCGGGTGAGGCCTATTTAGGCTTAGGGACCATTTATGAACTTTTCTGAAAGTTGAGGGGCTTAAATGGAATATTTTTGGGTCTTGTTGACTTTTCTTGACCATGATTTGACCATTTTGACTGGGGGCTTGACATTTCTGGCTTCAGTTTTGAATCTTTGGCTTCTTTTTGTACTCTTCTGATTCTCGTGTCCGTGCTTGCCTATTTTTTTCTTGTGATTTCTGATTTATCCGTACCTGCATACACAAAACACAAATACAAGCATATTGTTGCCATTTTTGGTCTGTTTTGGGTTTATTTGGGCTATTTTAGGTACAAATGGATATGTGTATTTGGTATGTGCTTAATTACACATACGATTTTCCATTTAAAACGGACTTAAATGACTAAAAACATACCAAAAATACATTGTATTTGTATGTTTGCATTTGTATTGTGCAGGAACGGATATTCAAGAAAAGAACAAAAAGAAAGCCAAAAGCAAACAATTCCAAGCACGGAGTAGAAAAGGGCAAAGTCATTTTATGATTTTTCTTGATAATTAACTACCTAACTACAACTTATTTGTGTTGACATAATGTATTGTTTTCATTACCTTATTGGTAACTTTAAGGATCATAGAATAAAAAGCACAATTAAGTGTCTAAAAGATAACTTCATCATCCTCGATTTTTCACTTTTCCCATGCTAAGCTTAAAAACAAGATCATTGTTAATTACAAGTCATGACACTAACACTACTCATAAATACTAATTGTGTACTTACTTTTCCTCCCGCAAATCCTACTTTTGTATCTCAAGATTTTACTTAAGTCATATACCCGAAGGCTCTTTAAGACTTTATTTCGATACTTATTAATTCCAAAAATAAAACGTAACGGTTAAGAACGCAATAATTAGCTCCTAGCTTTTTCAAAATGATCAAATTTCATCAAGATTAAAGTTAATCGAGGCAACCAAAATTTAGCTATTTATTAGGCTACTGAAGCAAGACTCATTCTGATATACCCTAAAGGGCTCATTAGACAGTATGAACCAATCTTATATGCACCATATACCCTTAGGGCTCTCTTAAGGCACACAATAAGACAAAACATTAAGCAACATTATTAAACCTTAGTCCTTTAGAAGGCTACAACATCGGACATGCCTCCGACAAGATGTAGCAAACATATTTCGACTTCGGTTAAATTCCTCAAACATTTTAGAGGCTTAACATCGGTTGTCGACCGGCAAACATTTACAACAAACTTTTATCAGTCTCGGATTATTATTGAATTCTACTTATCCCATATACCCTAAGGCTCTTTAAGGAATAAGCAAAATATTTCTTAATGATACATATAATATGCCAAATTAAGTATTCCTGATGTGTACTCATCCTAATCACAAAGGAACTAAAGTAACTCTCTATTAAGCTAATTTATTAACAAAAAAAAACGCCACAACATTATTTATTAATATTTTATTAATCGGTGAAACAAGTAAAGGGAGAAACAGCCACAATAAATACTTATCGATGCTTGAAAGAGACACCACTACTCTACGTTTAATGTCATGACTTATAAATAAACTCTATCGTTCTGTTCTTCGCAAAAGAAATTCGTAAATACTTAGCCTATATAAAATCCAACTTGGCATATTTAAAATATACTTGAGGGTAGCACAAGTTTTCATTTACTAACGATTCAAGTCTAGCATGTTTAAAGTCTACATGAGACTAGCACAAACTATCATCATTAATTGTTAAGGGAGAAAGCTAGAACTCTATACGTTTCGATCGGGTCAAAAATTACTTCTTATTCTTACCAACGGAAAACCTACATTTTTGTCTTAATATATTTTTTTTATACTTATTTATGACAAATAAGAACTTAAAAATTTAAAATTTTTGCTATTTTTGTGGGAAAACGGGTACGTGAGAACAAAACAATAAGCATGCAACATCAAATCGATAGATTCCCTCCTCAAACTAAAACGAAACATTGCCTCAATTGTTTTTTAAAGTCGGGCCTCTATGTAAATCTTAAGCCTGTTTATTGAATTATGCAAGATAAGCGTTGAATCGATATGGATGAAAGGATATTGGATTTCCCCAAACTAATTTCACACAAAGGATGAGAAACTCGAGTGAAACGGGAAATAATCACCAAATACGAGAGGCTTTAGAAATTCTTGGGTTGATCCTATAAAAATCACAACAAGCAACAAACAACAAACAACAAACAATGAGAAATTGGAAGAGGATAGCCTCTTCACACATCACAACACATTAGATAGAAAATAGCAAGAAAATAGAAAGGATAAGCATGGGGTGAACTCCCACGAAGCGGCTTGTTATTGGTCACCGAGTCATAAACTCGACTCGATCCCTGAATTTAGTTGTCCTTAGGGAGAGTGTGGAGATTCAGGACTACCTTGGGTGGTATGTCCCCTCCGAAATAATGTTTCACACGGTGACCATTTACTTTGAAATTCGGGCCATCGGGTTGAGATAATTCCACAGTTCCGTAAGGAAAAACTTGAACAATAGTGAAAGGTCCTGACCAACGAGTCTTAAGCTTTCCAGAGAATATCTTTAACCGGGAGTTGAAGAGTAAAACTTGATCACCAACATTGAAGATTCGATTCTTGATCTTTGAGTCGTGAAGCTTCTTCGTCTTCTCCTTGTAGATTAATGAATTCTCATAAGCTTGATCTCGAAGCTCGTTAAGTTCATTTAGTTGCAGCTTCCGATGATCACCCGCGGTTTTGATGTCGAAATTTACATGCTTAAGAGCCCAATATGCTTTGTGTTCTAACTCGACTGGTAAATGACAAGACTTTCCATAAACGAGCTGATAGGGTGTGCATCCGATTGGTGTTTTGAAAGCGGTTCAGATGCCACAAAGCATACGTCTAGGCTTGTCAGACCAGGGATGGCACGCGTTTTCTCCTACCGTCTTTCAAGGAACTACGTTAAGACCACGATATGCACCTTACTTGACAATTGTTTGTGGGTGAGTTAAGCGGTAGCTAAACGATGTGTGACTCCATATTTAGACATCACTTTGGCAAATTGATCATTACAAAAGTGGGTCCCACGATCGCTTATTATAGCTCTCGGTGTTCCAAATCGGGCAAAAAGAGACTTTAAAAATTTCACAAACTACACAGAGCCCCGTTTGTTTTTTGGGAGCGCCTTTGCTTCAACCTATTTCGAAAGATAGTCGACTGCTACAAGGATATACTTATTCCCTTTGGATGACGGAAAATGTCTCATAAAATCAATACCCCATATGTCGAAGATTTCACAAACTTGGATAGCGTTTTGAGGCATTTCATTATGTTGAGAAATTTTGCCTTGTCGTTGGCACGTATCACAAGATTTGATCATCGAATGAGCATCTCGATATATAGTAGGCCAAAAGAAACCGACGTCAAATACTTTTCGAGCGGTGAGATTGGCACTATGATGTCCCCCGATGGGTCCTTCATGACAAGCCTTGAGGATTTCAAGAGCTTCGTGTCCGATACACACCTACGAATGATTTGATCCGCACATATTCACGTAAAGTGGTAGGGAGCATCCAGAAATAATGTATTTAACTCGTAATAAATTTCCTCTTCTGTTGAGTGTGACATCCTTTTTGATAAAAATTTCCCGATGGTTGTTTGCAAAATCGGCAAACCATGAGGGTACTTTCCGTATGATATAACTCAAGAGTTTCTAAAGGAACAATATTCGTTATGTCTTTATTTTTCCAAAAACATCTTTGTGAGATTCTCGAGTCTTGACAAATGTTCGGCGGCTTGATTTTCACTTTCCTTTCTTGTCAAGAATGGTGAATCGAACACTTGTAAAAGTAACACCCATCGAACGCACCTTGGATTGGTATCTTGTTGTTCATGAGGTATTTCAAAGCGGAATGGTCAGGATAAACAATGCATTTAGATCAGACAAAAGATATGGCCGAAACTTTTTCAAAAGGGCATACATACGGCGAGCATCTCCTCTCCGTTGTTGTGTAGTGAATTTGAGCTTCCGGTCATCGATCTTACTAGGCATACTGAAATTGGTTGAAAGCTTGTCTTACGTTGTCCAAGGAACTGCACAATCGCAAAATCGCTTGCATCACACATTAATTCGAAAGGTAGGTTCCAATCCGGGACAACTAAGATCGGAGCTTCGGTATGGATTCTTCTTATGGGTTTCGAAAGCAATGATTACAATCGTGAGAAAATAACAAACGTGTGTTCTTTTTCGAGAAGGGGGGGAGTTATTGGTCTAGATATCTTGAAAAGTCTTGATGATACGACGGTAAAAATCCTGCTGACCTTACAAAACACTTCTAACTCCTTTAACGGTAGTCGGATGAGGGAGTTTAGCAATCACATCGACTTTTGCTCGGTCGACCTCAATTCCGGACTTAGATATCTTATGACCTAAAACAATACCTTCTTTACACATGAAATGACATTTTTCCTAATTAAGGACAAGATTTGTGTCTTCACATCTTTTTAACATTCGTTCAAGATTAGAAAGACATGATCAAAAATTTCACAAAAACAGAAAAATCATCCATAAACACCTCCATTGTCTTTTCTATCATATCGTGAAAAATCGCCATCATACAACGTTGAAAGGTTCCAGGAGCATTACATAATCCAAATGGCATACGACGATAAGCAAAAGTACCGTACGGGCACGTAAAAGTCATTTTCTCTTGATCATGAGGATCAATTGGAATCTGAAAATACCCTGAAAAACCATCTAAGAAACAATAGAATTCATTGCCGGCTAGACGTTCTAGCATTTGATCCATGAACGGGAGAGGAAAATGATCTTTACGAGTCGCTTCGTTAAGCTTCCTATAATCGATACATACTCTCCATCCGGTAACTAGACGTGTCGGTATTAATTCATTCTCTTCATTTGCAACGACGGTCATTCCTCCTTTTTTAGGGACACAATGGATTGGACTAACCCACGGGCTGTCGGAGATCGGGTATATCATTCCGGCATCAAGAAGTTTAATCACCTCCTTCTTAATGACTTCATGAATTTTCGGGTTCACCCGTCTTTGACTTTGCACTGATGGTTTACAATCGTCTTCCATCAAAATCTTATGAGTACAAAAACGAGGGTCGATACCCTTGATATCGGTTATTTTCCAAGCAATGGCACGTTTATGAGATTTAAGAACATTAATGAGAGCTTTATGCCTTTATTATGCTTTGATATGACACCATGATTATGACGTTTCGGCCTCCTTTCCGGAGTGGGTCGTTACACTAAGTGAGATGGTAAGTCTTTTAACTCTAATTCTGGAGGCTCTTCAATTGAAGATTTGGCCTCGGTAACTTCACTTTGCTTAAGGTCCATCGGAGGAAGTTGAAACGGGTCATCATTTAACAATTTTTCAAGCACATAAATGTCTTCCTCCGAATCACAATCATCATGATCACTTTCTAAAGAGATTGATTTGTCATAAAGAAAAGCATCGATTTCTTCCAAAGTAAATTCAGAAGTAAACGGCTCAGACGTCGAAGTGGGATTGCCACTTGAAAAATCATCACTAGGAAATCCTAATAATTCCAGAACATACTCCTCACAAATTTCATTAATGATGTTAATTCGGTTTACCGATTTGTCATTTGTAGAGGAATATTTCATGGTTTGGTCTAAATTGAAAGTGACGGCTTCGTTATCAACACAGAGGGTGATTTCTCCTTTATAAACGTCAATTAAGGTACGACCGGTTTTCAAAAATGACCTTCCAAGTATAAGAGGTACTCGGGGATCAGCTTCGAAATCGACAACTACGAAATCGGCGGGAAAGTGGAATTTTCCAACTTTAACGTAAACGTCTTCGGCTAAACCCTTAGGGTAAGTTATGGATCGGTCCGCTAACTCTAAAGTCATTCGAGTCGGTGAAAGTTCGGGTAACGAAAGTTTTTTCCAAATCGAAAGGGGCATTAGATTTATGCTCGCACCAAGATCGGCCAAGGCGTAACATATCTCCATTCTCGGGAATTCACAAGGAATAAGAAATTTTCCCGGATCTCCTAGCTTTTCGGGAAGCTTTTTAAGGAGCATTGCCGAGCAATTCTCGTTCAATGGAATTTTCACTAATTCGAGCAACTTTTCTTTATTCATTAACAAATCCCTAATCGTAGGAGCAAATCTTGGCATTAAAAACAAAGCATCCGCAAAACTTATATCAAAACGCAAATCTTGAAACATTTGAAAAATCTTTTCTTTTTGGTATGAAGCTTTTTCTCGATTCTTTTGATTGTCTCGTCTTGAAGGGTAAGGAATATTTGCCTTAGGTACCGTCTTCGGAATCTCGGGTTCCGGTATCGGAGTTGATTTTGGTAAAGTCTTCGGAATCTTGGGTTTCGGTATTGGTTTAGGGATAACCGGAGGTGGGATTTGAGTGGTACTTCCTTGGAAATCATTTTGCTCCTTATCCGTTATTTCCTCAGTCTCTCGTTCCACTACCTTTTTCGGGGAAGGTTTAGTTAGATTCAAGGGTCCCTCGTAAGCTACACCACTTCGGGTAGTGATCGCTTTCATCTCGCCCTTCGGGGTTAGGAATCGTATTACTCGGAAGAGTACCCGAAGGTGAGGCTTAGGCTTGAAAGAAACTGCTTACAATGGTTTAAAGATTATTCTGCAAAGTGTTTTGAAAAGCATTATTTTGACTCATCAAAGTGGTTTGTTGATTCTTGATGGTAGTTTGAATCTCGTTCTTTAACTCTCCTTTCATCGAAGTGATTTGGTATTGCAAATTCCTAATCGTTTGATCATTAGACTTCTTGTAATTCGAAAAATCATTTGAAAAATCATTCACTTGATTATTAGGCACTTGAAACGGTTGATTTTGAAAACCTTGATTTTGAAAATTGTTCCCTCGATTGAAATTATTCCCTTGACCTTGATTGTTATAATTCCTATTTTGACTTTGATTTTGCACCGGAGCAAATCCTGGTGGTGCCATTTGATTACTAACTCGATTTGGTGGGGCTTGTTGATTATAAGTTCCCGTGGTAGCACAAACGTTTTGGTTATTATCGGTAGCCGGACAATTATACCATGCATGAGCTCCACCACAAGTAACACAATTTTCCTCAACCGCCTTAACCGGTGCGGGAGGGACAACAACCTTTTTAGAAACAATCTCGACTAAGGTCGAAAGTTGATCCGCAAGTTTATCAATTCGTTCATCCGTTTTGCTAACATTTTCCCTAGAATTAACCCTAGAAGCATTTGTTTTGTTTCTCGAATAACGCACTTTTGACTTGTTTTCAATTATATTCAAAGCTTCCCTAGTAGTCTTACTTAACAAATTACCACCCGCCGCGGCATTTAAGGAGTCTTGTTCGTTCTCGGTTAAACCATTATAAAAGGTATCAACTTGAGTTAACTCCGAAAATCCGTGGTGAGGGCAAGATCTAAGCATACCCTTAAAACGTTCCCACGCTTCACTAAAAGATTCATCGAATTCTTGTGAAAAACGAGAAATTTTGTTCTTAAGGTGAGTGGTTTTTGAAGGGGGGAAAAATTGGTTAACGAACTTGGTAACGAGATCATCCCAAGTCAAAATTGAATTCGGGGGTTCTTTCTCGTACCAAGTTTTAGCGGCTCCCTCGAGCGAATAAGGAAACATCATGAGCTTAATCACATCATTGGGCACATTCCTAAATCGTAAGGTCGAAGTAATCCTTTTGAAACTATTAATATGAGCATGAGGATTCTCATTTTCTAAACCATGAAACGGGTTCGCTTGAACCAATTGAAGCAAATTAGTTTTGATCTCGAAATGATCGGCATTGATTTCAGGTAAAACAATAGCCTCTCCGTAACCCTCGGTGGGTGCACGGAGTAATTCCTCCATAGTTCGATCTGCCATCGCAACTATGGTTGGTCCGGGAATTGGCTCTTCTAAATTGCAAGGTTCAACAACAACCGGAAGGGTTTGTTGTTGTTGACGACGGTTACGATTACGAGTTTGCGAGCGAGTGCGCATGCACTTAGAAAGAGAAAATTAAAAAGGAAAAATCTAGAATTAAAAGAAAAATTTTACACTAATTTTTTTGGATTTTTAATTTTTTTTAGCAACAACAAATTTTAACGGTTACACGAAAGAGACTTAAACCAAATAATCAACTACTTCACGGTAGCTCTTAAAAATTGCTTTTTAAGGTGAGCCGTACTTCGTAGAGACACAAATGGCAAGTGTTAAATCTTTGGTTCGAGTTGGGAACTTTTCAAGTTCACCGGAACTTATTTATGATAATATCTCAATTGAAGATATTATTTGTTGGTGTTCGTTTACCAACTTTGTTTATTTAATTTCTTTTTTAAAGGACAATTTTTTATATTTTTGATTTTTTGTGTTTTTTTTTATGATAGCTATACTAGAAAGAAAAGAAAAATATTTTTTACTTTTTATATTTTATGATTTTTTTTTTGAATTTTTGAAATTTTTTAACAAAAATGAAACTTTCGAGGACGAAAGGATCTTCAAATCTTATCAACAAACACAAAACGAGAGATTCGTTAACTCAAATCCCCGGCAGCGGCGCCAAAAATTTGATACGGTATAAAATATACTATATAATATTTCAACAAGAGCAATTAAGAAAATTCCCTAAGGAAAATTCACTCTTTAAAATATATATATATAATATATAATATACGTATGTTTACCGGAAAGTATGATTTCCCGGGTCGTTTTCCTAACGATTTGAGAAATTGAAACCTCGCTTGATATTGGATATTGATTTGAATGGGTTCGAAGATTGATTGGGTTTTCTATAACTACTAATTAAAAACAAGCAATTAAAAACAATTAAAGCACTTAACAAATTACGGGAAACAAATAAAACGCGACAATTAAGCAAGTAAACTAAATTTAACTCCTAAAAATGTAAACTAAATTTCTAAACCTAAGATAGGACAAAAGAAAATTTTAGGAAAAAGAAAAACATTTTTTTTGATTATTTTTGAATTTATTATGAATTAAAAACTAATTTAATCTAATTAAATCTTAAAAAATAGCAAATTAAGTACTAAAAATTTGGAAAAATAATTTTTAAGCTTAGAAAAGTCTAAAATATTATAAAAGCAAAGAAAACTATTTTTAACTATTTTTATTATTAAAATCCTATTTTTAACATTTAAAATAAAGCTTTAAAAATGAAAATTAAAATCTAAAAAGTGTAAAAATGATTTTACTAGATGTAAACCTAAAGCTATTTTTTATAAAACTAAAAACTATTTTTTTGTATTTTTCTGAAACTTTTTTCTATTTTTTATTGATTTTATAAGATTTTAGCTTTCGAAAATTGATTAAAAATAAAATTTAAGCTGGAAAAATCTAAAAAAATTCAGGGTAAATCTTAAACACTAGCAGGAATACAAGGAAAATAAGAAAAACCAATTTGCTTAACGAATAAGCCCTCAAATGAGCTTATTTAGCTACGGCTTTTTATAGAAAAGGGAAATGAAATTGTGTATAAGAATTAAATTGTGTATGATATGGATGGATGAGCTAATGTAGCAAACTGGTTAAGACGTGTGTGTTGTGTGTGGGAGGTCGTGGGTTCGAGTGTGGGCAACCCCTTTTTGCACTTTTTTTTTTTTTTACTTTTAAGAAAAACTAAATACTAGGAATTAAAAAGGACACTAAAATAAGCTACTTTTATAAAAGAGACCTAAACTGAAACTAACTAATAAGCTTAAAAACAGCTTATCAATAAGTTGTCTCAGAAAGTGAGGGTTTGGGCTTATTTTCACTAAAACAGCTATATTAAGCTCAAATTAAGCTCAAATTTAAAAAGGAAAAGAGTTCTAAATAGCTTATAAGTTGCTTAATCTAAAAATGAAAAGAAAATAGGGCTAGAAACTCTTTTAAGCTACTGAAAATGATAATAAAACAAGTAAACTCAGAGATTAAGCTAAATAGCACAACAACCAATTAAGCTCAAAAGCTCAATAAGCCAATTTAGACTTCAAGCTTTTGCAAACTAGAAAAACAACTAATGAGCTATGAAATTAAGCTATTAAAACAGTTATTACCATTAAGAAATCTAAAATTTAATCATAAAGCTTTTACCCTACTATTTTTGGCTTTTGAGGTTCTTGAATGACTTTTGACAGCAAAATTAAGCTAGGAAAATAAGCTAGAAATGGAAATTAAGCCCTAATTGATATTAAGCTATATCTAATCTAAATCCTACTTAAATTTTAAAATCTAAAACCTATGATAGCCTAGCTAAAAAACTAAGCTTAAAGTGACAGTAGGAACTTCTTAGTTCCTACTGATGCACTTTGCACTTTGCTAACCAAGAAGTGCATGTTACCTAAGGGTCAAACCTGCACTTGGACACACTCAAATAGAGTGTTTGAACTTTGTTCAAGCACAATCAAAAGCTCAAAGAGCTTGGGTCTAAATGAGGCAATTAAATCTTAAGCTGAAAATTCCCCTGGTGCAGGAATACAAAATAAGCCATAGCTTTTTATTATTCTGAAAAATTAACTCTAAAATCTCTATTCCTACTGATTATTATTGAAATCCAAGCTATCTTGAATGAAAGGCACAAAACCTTTTGACTTTATGAGGTCAAACTTGCTTATGCCAAACACCCCTTTACCACTTTGAAAGAAATGACTTTAAACTTAAAATTGCAAATCTAACTAATAAGCACTAACTATCAGATTATTTTTAGCTTATAACAACCCTAACTAACATGAATTAACAACTGATTAAGCATTAATCTAAGATTTAAGCTTATTTTCTACTATTTTTGGTTTTTTAAGGTTTTTAAGACACTTATATTAAAGACTATGATCTAAACTAAGAAAGTCAAAAACAGATAAACAACTATGATTATTAAGCTAGTTAAAACTCAAATAAGCACTAATAAGCAAATTAAATAAGCAAATAAGCAGATCTAAGTTTAGACAGCTATAAAACTAATATTCAAAGTAAGAAATTAAAGGAAAACTTACAATGCCTCTAGCTAAACAAGAGGAACCCTAAACAAGAGGTACCACAAGAACAGCTACAAGCTCCCTAGCTTATTAATAAGCTAGGGTATAAGTCCTTGGGGATCCTTCCCTTTTAGATCCCCCTTCCATAAGCTCAAATCCAATGAATTCCATGGTAAATGTAAGTTAAACAGTTTTAAGGTTTAGAAAGGATTAATTCTGAATTGATTAAGCTCTATTTCAGCTTATAGACTGAAAGAGCTTATTAAGAGCTTATTGAGAAAATTTGGCTTAAAGACAAATGAGAGCTTATGAATTATAGAGATTTTGAGAGATTAAAACAACTGAATTTCATTAAATAAAAAGTTTGCTTACAATGCTTTAAAAGGAAAATTACAAGATTAAAAACAACATTAAGCTAAAAATTTAAGCTAAAACTAAAATTAAGGCTACGTCCTTGTGTGTGAAGAGTGAGGCTCTATTTATAGCCATTTGGTGAAGCTTCCAGACCCTCTTGCCTTGCTCTCCAATCTTTTAATCTCAGCCAATCATTTCTCTAATCATTTGAGGGCTATTGTAAGCCGTTGGATCATTTGTGTGCACTTCAGGATTGCCAAGCTGTCATTCCTTGATGTGACAGCTTGTGCTTCCTTTGTGAGTGAGTTTAGTGTAAAACCCACATATATTTGTGCTTTCACCATTGCTACATGGCTTTGATCTTGAGAGAGGTTAAGAGATGCTTTGATTTGACCCATTTGACCCTGCCATTTCATTGTACTTCTCTTGAATTGACTTAAGCACCCTTTGATTTCCATTTGCCCTTTGTTTTACCATGGAAAGAAGACGGTGAATAGTAAAATGGGTTTGGCGCCCTTTTTTTCTTTTTATAACTGAAAGAGGGTAAATCGGTTTAAACTTTGGGGAGTTGGCAATTTGAGTCCTTGTGTTTGGATCCCTCTTTTTCTAGTTATAAACTAGTTTCAATAATTGCAAAACTGGCCCTTGTGGTTAATGAAAAGGGAAATGGGCTAGGGTTTTGGGCTTAAGGATCCGGGTAAGGCCCATTTGGGTTTAGGGACCATTTATGAACTTTTCTGAAAGTTGAGGGGCTTAAGTGGAATATTTTGGGTCTTGTTGACTTTTGTTGACCATGATTTGACCACTTTGACTGAGGGTTTGACTTTTCCTGGCTTTGCTTCCGGCTTTTGTTCACTCTTCCGTTCTCGTGTCCGTGCTTGCTTGTTTTTGACGTTTTTCATGTGATTTTTGATTTATCCGTACCTGCACACACAAAACACAAATACAAGCATATTTTTGCTATTTTTGGTCTGTTTTGGGTTTAATTGGGCTATTTTAAGCATAAATGGATATGTGTATTTTACACTTATCAGTCCCCAGCCATTTTCTTCGTTTACTTGAGAACTTTGTGAAAAAAGAACGAAAAAGATCTTGTTTTTAGGTGAGAAAATGAATCAAAGTATGTAAGAATGTGGCTATTTCGTATCATATCCTTACAAATGGCGTAATGCCGTAATGTTTACGTATGATATGTAAAACTTGATTATGGATGCACCAAGTTGGTTGGTTGTGTTGTGTGGTTTCCGGTTAAGAACGGTAAGGACCTCGTGAGAAGAGTGATTCTTTATAGTCGGCGCAACACTTAAACAAACCAAAATGGTTATACAGTGTGTGTGAATGAATGTGTGAAATATTGAAAAACAAGGTGAACCCTTTTCTTTTATGTGATACCTCTTTATTTATAGGGCGTTATCTAGGGTTTGGGAGAACCTAATGTGCTTGATCAACGATCGTGCACATGTTGTGCGTTGATCATCTAATGAGTAGATAAGGATGACATGATTCATCCTCTCCTTGGCCTCGTATGGTTCATACATAACATGCCCGCTCAACATTCAGGTTATGTATGTCCCACTGTCACGCGTCAGATGTCGTACTATAATCGTTGGGTGACAGTTGTCTGCGCAAAAATGAATCAGGTATGAGAGGTCTTCCCATGCAGTAGCGACCGGACAGACGACAGTATTATTGATTGGATTAGGCTTATGTCTAGTATTTATAGTGTGCTTTGGCAGTTAAACTCTTTTGCAAAATAAAAAAACTTCCTTGTAGGATTATTTTTAGAAAAATGAAATGTATGCCTAAAACTAAGACCTAAAATTAGACCTAAAGTTGTGATTGGTGGATTTTAAAAGTTAATTGGTGAATAATGATGAGAGATGAGATGTTTAGGATACTTGGCATGAATTGTATGGAGTAGGTCTATTCTTAGGCTTTGTTAGTAGGCCTATTTATCACTAATTTTATTTTTATTATATATAAGTAAAATAACTTTTACTAGTCCTTATACCTCTAGCATTGACTTGTTTACAGAGTTTTTCTTAGAGTAAAGGGTGTAGTGAAGAGGTTTTACCTCTTCATTTGGGCCCCACTGCTGCCACCTCAGCGCCACCTCATTTCAACACAACACACAAAAACACCCCTTCACTCATGACATTTCTCTCTCCTCTTCATTTGGGCCCCACCCACTCACAATTTTATTTTCTTTTCCATTTTTCACACAAATTAAAATTCATTTCATAAAATAAAAATTACAAATACGGAAAATAAAAATACAATACGAAAATAAAAAAAACAATACGAAAATAAAAATAACAATACGAAAATAAAAATAAACTACGGAAATAACTGATATTTCGCCATTATTTGTGCTTGTTTGTTTTTTATAATTGTCTTCTTTGGTTCAGGCAAAGAGTCGGCATCAATCGTGAGAAACTACAACTCGTTTAGCTCCGTTGCCGACTGTTCTTTAACTTTCTTTGCCTCGTACGCCGATTTACCGGCTTGGATCTTCTGGCGTAATTCCTCGTTTAAAACGTCCTTCATAGACCCCGAACCACTACCCGCGCTGCTCTCAGTTGTTTCTGATTTTGTCTTCTTGGCGGGTCTCGTTTTACCCGGTGGTCGAGGCCGAGCATCTGGACCGAATATTTCCGTGTGATCCTCCGAGTCAAAGTGATCCGCTGCGTCCCATTTTGGGTCACCCTCCACCCGTGTTCGTAAGCAAATTTTTTTCCCTTATTACAAGCCGAATATTCGGCCTTCGCAGCTTCCAAAACATCACCATCATTTTCACCGCTTTTACGAGTTATTCCTATGTAAATAGCGTGAAACTTTTGACAATCGGGGTGCATCCGATTCCATTTCCCCGTTATCATATTCTTGGTACGAGAAACGCCATTGGTACTTTTGTTGAAATCGTCATGAATCTGCCCCCCAAAAGCATTCTCGTTTCGGTCATTCCCATATCATTTTCTCGAAACTCCCGACCCAAACCTCGCCACAACTAACTTATCCCGTCATGTGTCCACGCACGGAAGTTTGAGTCGGAGCTGTCGTCCGTCATCACACATCTTCTTGTCTTCGACGTTGTCGACTCCTGCACCGCCCCCCCCCCGCCCCCGCCCCCCCCCCCCCCTCCCCACGCCCCCCCGTATACCCCACCCCCCCCTCCTTCCAGCCCCCCACCCCACCCCCACCCCCACCAACCCCCCCCTCCCCGCAGGGGGGGGGGGGGGGGGGAACAACCCCTCCCCCCCCCCCGGACAATCAAACGCGAGGGATGGATGATTTTTTTGCAATTCGTTTTCCCATTTCGAGGGTTTCTTTTGGTGTGGTTGGGGTTGTGGTACTCTTGAATTGTGTTATCGGACATTTTGGGTTGGAAATTGAAATTGGTGTTGATTGCGCTTGATGAAAACGCTTGTTTGTTGTTGAAAGTAGATTTGTTCGGGTGTCATTTGGGGAAAGTATTGTGAAGCATAAGGGAATTGGCCGGATGGGAATTGGGAGGAGCTTCCGATAGAGTTTTGTGAAGATGGCGTCGACGGGTTCGAGGATGACGATTGATTCGAGTTAGTTGTGCCAAGGAGCTGCGAGAAGTTGAGATTAGGAAACCCGTCATTTGGGATTCGAGACATTTTTTTATTGTAGGTAGAAAGAATTGTAGATTGAATGTATTTGTGTGTGTTTAAAATGATAAAAGTGTTGGATATATATAGATTTTAAAAATTAATTTTAATAAAAAAAAGTTTTTTTTTTAAACTATCCGTTGCCAACGGATAGTTTTGGAGGGGGGCCCATTTTTTCCAACGTTCATTTTGAGTCGTTTTGTGGCAAAGGAGACGGCGAAGAGGGGGGGGGGGGCGGTGTGGCGGCGAGGCCCGGCGAGCCACGGCGAGCTGCCACCTCAGCCACGGCGAGGGGCTCTCGCCGTTACACCCTTTACTCTTAAAGGGTATGCGAAACTTCGAGGAAGTTTCCCTCCCCTACAAAGTATAAATTTCATGACAAAAGAAACATCGAAGTACCAAACCACCAACCGGTTATCAGACGAATAACAAGTTTGTTCTTCCCGTATCCTCTCTGTACCTCTTCAGGTCCTTTGCATTTTCATCACTCTTTATATTTAAAAAACTTTTCATTTTATAATATAAGCATCATGACTAGTTGACTACACAACCATAACATCCTGTTTTTAACAAGCAAAAGAACCCGCGCGTTGCGGCGGGGCTAATTTTTTCCCGAATAAATTTTTTTTTACGTTTTGGAGGTTTTTTTTTTTACTATGCGTTATGGCGGGGCTAATTTTTAATATATTTTTTTTGTATGATTCGGAGAAAAAAAATTTGCGTTGGGACGGGCTAATTTTTTCCCGAATATTTTCTTTTTTTGGGACGGTTTTGTAAATTCTTTTACGGGAATTTTTGTGTAAGAAAATCGTAAATAGTTAAAAGGCGAGGGTCCGTTTTGTATATTTTTTTTTACTTTGGGCAAGATTTTAGGCTATTTTTGGATTTTTTTTTTGGCTCATTTTTTCCCGGATATTTCATTTTTTTGTACGATTCGGGAATTTTTTTTTTTTCGTTGGGACGGGTTATTTTTTTCCCGAATATTTTCTTTTTTTGGGACGGTTCGATATCTCTTTTTTGGGTCGATGAATGTAAAAATGTTGTGAATAATAAAAACTTGACGTGTTTTTTTTGTTAATTTTTTTACGGGATTTTTTGTGTAAGAAAATCGTAAATAGTTAAAAGAGGCTAGTTTGTCGACAAATGTGTATATTAGTAATAATTTTTTTTTATATGACTTATGTGTTGGGTCTCATGTTTAAAGTGTTGTTGTTTTTTTTTTGCTATATGGGGTTTTTTTTTTATAATGGGTTGTACGTTTGTGACCATATCGATTATTTTAAGGTTATTAGGTATCGAAGATGTTTCCGCGGGTATTTTTTTATCTGAATAAATCAGAACTTTTGTAATATTTTTTTTCCTCCTACTTTGTGCATACAAATTTAAAAAAAAACAAAAACAAAATAATTTAAAAAAAAAACCAAAATCGGGCTGACCTAAAATGGAAGCCCGTTATTGTAGCAATGCGGCCCACTGTCAAAACGACAGTAGATTTGTCACTCAATGTTTAATATTTTAATATCTTGGAAGAAAAAAAAAGTATAGTGCGTCATGTTTAGTAAGGTTTTCATTTAGTAACATAATATGCTCGATAATCATTATGAAATCCAAACTGCTTATTGTTAAATAATCTTAAAATGAGAATGCTATTATGTTCTGAGATGCTAGTGTTTTTGTGTATAATTCAGATTTTGATCCGGCGTCATCTCTCCTGCTATAATCAGGGGCGGAGCCACCTTGATGATAGTGGGGGGCGATGCCCCCGACCAACCTCTCCCGGACACACATAATATATAGGAGTAAAAGTTAAAATCATAGAAGATTGGTCGAGTGCCCTCAAGCAAACTGTCAACGTGCCCTCGGTTCTCTCACTGGTTGCCAATAATCATGTCTTCTCTGATGTATATACTTTTTTTCCGGTTGATTTGTTTGGTCGGAGAAATGAAAGAAAAGAGATAACAGGGAAGGGGAAAGTAGGGGGTGAGTGTGGGTCATTGTTAAAAGAATAAGTCAAAAGATACTCTATTGGTTATTTACTTGGACTTTTACACTTTTTCACCCTGTGTATAGTTACATGTGTTTCATACTACATACTACATACTACATACTACATATAGTTTTATGTTTCTGTTTTCCAAATATAAAAGTTAGAGAGGTGATTTGTACACACTTTTTTTTGTCATACACCACAAAAGTACAACCAGTGATACACAATATTGTACACAATACAACACCTTGATGTATATTTTGTGGTGTATGGCAAAAAGAAAGTGTGTACAAATCACTTCTCTAAAAGTTAATATAACTGCTAAGTGCTAAGTAATTACTTTGCAAATTCTCTCCTTTATATACTTAAAAAAAACAACTTACGACATGTGTAATATATAGATGCATAATCAAGTATTGTAGTACTTTTTCTTTTGGAAAAGCCATAACTATGTACGATTTGTATATGTATAAAGTTTTAAGTTTTATTTTACGCCGTAACCTGTTAGTGTTTTTTTTATGAATAACTGGTTATCATTACGATAACGTTGACACTAACTTAACAAAAATGGATAAATGGCTTAAAATTATGATGTTTGCCTAGAATTAAACCCAACCCGGCCCATTTTTTACCAAACAAAAATAAATTAATTGGTATTTCCATCGCTCTTAACGCGCGTTGCCCCCCATTAACTACGATTCCTGGCTCCGCCACTGGGCTATAATAACATTAACCAGGTACATTCGATTTTTAATAAGGTAAGCTTCGATTTTTGTTGGTTTTTGTTTTACAGTATAATTTGTTTCTTAAGAGTATGTTGGATTTATGCTAGTGCTTTCCATAGGTTAGACTCTGCCGCTACGTGTGTTTGTTTATTTTCTATAATAGGTTAGGATTTAGGAACAAGAGATTATTATTTTTGTCCTCGAGGCGAGTTATATCCATATTTTTATTAGGGTTATTTCTATTTTTGCCTTTTTTTTAAAAAAAATTGGTGATAAATGCCTCACAATTTTGCCTATTCCTCAAATGCCTCATAGCGACTAAAGCGACCGAGGCGACCGGAGCCAGGGGCGGAGGGAATGGGGTGGCTAGGGGGTGCTAGGCCCCTCCCAACTAGCCCACTAAATACAATATTGCATAACCCGAAAGCCTATTTTTTGAAGAAAATTATTGACCGGCCCCTCCCAATCCCAGCTATTCAAATACGATGAAACATAAATAAGGTGCAAAAGTTTAATCCCAACAAAACAGACCGACAATTGCATAATCATCACATCAGGTTTTGAATGCTTTAATTGTCTATATTTTCAAAGGTTTATTATTTTGATACAAAGTTTTATTATTTGAATACGCTTTAAATTTAATAATTTTGGTACAAAGTTTTATTATTTTAGATTGGCTCTTAGGTCAGAATACAACAAGTGATTCTTAATATGATTCATTAAGGCTTGTGTAGTTTTGTATTAGTTTAACCTACCTAGATTTATTAGATATTAGATATGTCTATTTTCAAGATTAACATGTTCTGTTATATATGTTCGGACTATCGTTATCATTTGTGATGATGGAATTGAGACGAAATTTCATCTTTTTGGTCAATGCAAAGTGGCGATTGATACTTTGATTGATTTTTTCATGTGGTGGAACCTTAGTGATAGGCACTTCTCTTGCATTACCGACGTGGTCAACCTTGCGGATCATTACACCATACTCCCCTCGTTGATGCCGTAGTCCAAACTGCTATTTGAGTTCTTTGGTGATTTAGAAATGAAACCTCATACGGTTCAAAAAGGCCCAAGAAAGAGCTTATTTTAAATGAAATTAAGCTATCACTTGGATTTCTAGTAGGCGAAGAAAAGGTTTTGTAGGGTGATTGTTAGATATAGTATCCATTTTAGTCAATAGGTTAGGGGGTTTAGTGTAAATTTAGCTTTAGTTATAACCATATTAAGATTGTTG
>BQNB010029725.1:43341-55501 GCA_026074375.1 Tanacetum coccineum
TCATGTTACGACACATCCATGACTGGTGACAATGGGTAATTAACATGGGTCATGGGTCATGTGCATTGGGGTGGTAGTGGATTATAGCTAGTGTAATGGAACCCATGCATGACCGGTGATAATGACTAATTCATATGGGTCATAGGTCATGTGCATTAGGTCACATTCATTAATAGGTATTTGACATCATATGGGTCATATGCCTTGGGTTGTAGTTGCTTAGAGTGTCTTGTTACGACACACCTATGACTGGTGACAATGGGTAACAAACATGGTCATGGGTCATGTGCATTGGGTTGTAGTGGATTATAGCTTCATGTTACGACACATCAATGACTGGTGACAATGGGTAATTAACATGGGTCATGGGTTATGTGCATTAGGTTGTGGTGGATTATAGCTTCATGTTACGACACATCCATGACTGGTGACAATGGGTAATTAACATAGGACATGGGTCATGTGCATTGGGGTGGTAGTGGATTATAGCTAGTGTAATGGAACCCATGCATGACTGGTGATAATGACTAATTCATATGGGTCATGGGTCATGTGCATTAGGTTGTAGTGGATTATAGCTTCATGTTACGACACATCCATGACTGGTGACAATGGGTAATTAACATGGTCATGGGTCATGTGCATTAGGTTGTAGTGGATTATAGCTTCATGTTACGACACATCCATGACTGGTGACAATGGGTAATTAACATGGTCATGGGTCATGTGCATTAGGTTGTAGTGGATTATAGCTTCATGTTATGACACATCAATGACTGGTGACAATGGGTAATTAACATGGGTCATAGGTCATGTGCATTGGGTTGTAGTGGATTATAACTTCATGTTACGACACATCCATGACTGGTGACAAAGGGTAATTCAAATTGGTCATGGGTCATGTGCATTGGGGTAGTAGTGGATTATAGCTTGTGTAATGGAACCCATGCATGACCGGTGATAATGACTGATTCATATGGGTCATGAGTCAAGTGCATTAGGTCACATTCATTAATAGGTATTTGACATCATATGGGTCATATACATTGGGTTGTAGTTGCTTAGAGTGTCATGTTACGACACATCCATGACTGGTAACAATGGGTAATTAACATGGTCATGGGTCATGTGCATTGGGTTGTAGTGGATTATAGCTTCATGTTACGACACATCAATGACTGGTAACAATGGGTAATTAACATGGGTCATATGCATTGGGTTGTAGTAGATTATAGCTTCATGTTACGACACATCTATAACTGGTGACAATGTGTAATTAACATGGGTCATGGGTCATGTGCATTAGGGTGGTAGTGGATTATAGCTAGTGTAATGGAACCCATGCATGACCGGTGATAATGACTAATTCATATGGGTCATGGGTCATGTGCATTAGGTCACATTCATTAATAGGTATTTGACATCATATGGGTCATATGCTTTGGGTTGTAGTTGCTTAGAGTGTCATGTTACGACACATCCATGACTGGTAACAATGGGTAATTAACATGGTCATGGGTCATGTGCATTGGGTTATAGTGGATTATAGCTTCATGTTATGACACATCCATGACTGGTGATAATAGGTAATTAACATGGGTCATGGGTCATGTGCATTGGGTGGTAGTGGATTATAGCTAGTGTAATGGAACCCATGCATGACCGGTGATAATTATGTGAAGCTTTTAATTATAATATGAATGGGTATGGTATGTTAATAACATGTTAAGTATTTTTTTTGTTGTTTGATTATTAAGCTCCTTGATTTGGTAGTGTAGTATGCGCTTGTGACCGTCTATAGTTTGTTTTGAAAACCAAACACAGGTTGTACGAATGATGAGGCTAGAAAGGTTTTCTTTCTTATTAGTACTTCCTTTCTTGCATTTCGTTTCGTTTATCAATCTTTATGTAGTTATAGATTCATGGGTGCATTTGAATTGGGATCCGTTACAGTTTGTGTCAAATGATGTTTGTGATTTAGTTTATGTTTATGCTTGTCGAACTGGTCGTGACTAAAGGTTTTTAAGCACGGGGTTATACATTTTTCTAAAAGGTACGCCTTGGCGCCACAAAGGCTTCACTAAGGCGTGAGGCGTAGCCTTGCCGTTACGATATGGACCTAGGCGTTGGCTTTAGGCATAGTGTGGGTTTAGGCGGCAAAAGGCGAGCAAAAGTGCGCTAAATGGTAAGGCGTGGCGCCATTTTTAGAAGCTTTTGGTACAAATTTAGGCTATTTTTGTGTTAACTGTGTTTAGTCATTGTTCAACTCTGTTAACCGCTGTTAGCCGTTATTAACGGCTGCTAGCTTGCAGCTAGCTTTCTGCTGCTAGCTTGTTGTTGCTAGCTTGCTTGCTAGCTTGCTGCTAGCTGCTGCTAGCTTGCTTGCTGCTAGCTTGCTTGCTGCTAGTTGCTGCTAGCTTGCTTACTGCTAGCTGCTGCTAGCTTGCTTATGGAACTATAACACCAATTCTTCTAGCTTGCTTATTAACCTTTTGTAAACTTGATATGTATATGAAATATGATATTATTACATAAATCAACAAATATTTTTTTACCGCTTTAGTCACGCCTTGAAATACGCCATGGCTTCGCAAAGGCTCCTAAGGCTGGAGGTGTGGCTATGCCGCCACGCCACGCCTCGCCTCATGCTATTTATAACCATGGGGTTATAGCCACGACCGAATACCCACAATTGGTTTTCAGACTATGTGGATGAGTGTATAACCATGTAAAATTACCACTTTTTAATATGTTAATTTTCATAAAATTATATTTTTTAAAATAAGTTAAATTGTTAATAACCTTTTTAATTATAAATGATTGCATCTTTTGAGACTAATTTAAATCATTAATGTCAAATTATCACTAATTAAAAAAATTTAAATTTTGAGCCAAATTGCACCCAAAAATTTTAAACTCACATAGGAAGATAAACGGTTTTCTTTTCCCCATTTCATCATAATCCCTTTTTCATCTCCCAAAAAAAAAGTTGCAACCAAAACAGAAGAATAACATCTCTTTTTACACCATTAATTACCACTTTTACTTATTTTCTTTTACACATTGCTGCTGAAGTATCATGGACACTCAAGCCATTGATGATTAGGCTCATTTGGCTAATTATGATAATGATAATGAAATTGAAAATGACGATTTAGGATATCATTCAAAGGAGTATTTTGATGATGCGCATGAGGAGTATGAAAACAACCATTCAAATGGGAATGTAGTTAAGAGGGGCATAATCAGGTTATATAATTTCGCATGGAATATGGAAAACCTGGTGGATTAAAGCTGAGTGTAACCTTCGATGCATTGAATAGGATATCAGGAAAACACAAAGCATTGTTTTCGAGTTTTTTAGGAGACATGGTTTGTGAGCATATAGGTTTGAAGATTCTAGCATGGAACAAGGTGGGTTCAGAAGCAAGATATAAACTATGGGATGAAATCACGGTACACATTTAATATTTTTGAACCCAATACTATATAAGTTTATCCTGCATTTACATTATGTGCAACTAATTCACAACATTCTGTTTACCTTTGCAGCGATACTTTGATGTTGACTTGACAGTCAGAAAGCAGGTAATGAATCGTCTTGGTCAACTTCTAAGGAATTTCAGAACGAAATTGAGACGAACATACATATTGCCCAACCAAGATACACCTTCAAAGCTAAATGAAGTCCCGGCGAAGTATACTGCAATTTTAAAATCTGAATAATGGGTTAATTTTGTAAAGTGCATGGCCACCCAGGCTTACAAGGTTTTAATTAGTTATTTTTATTTAAGTCCATATATCTTTCATAATTTTGTGTTTTCATATACATTACATCTAAACGCCTTATGATTTTGTGTTGCAAGGTGAAATCAGTTGCAGGTAAAATGGCGCGTTCCAAGTGTCTTTATCTGCATACAATGGGACAAGGTGGATACACACATGTGAAAGAGCAAATGGTAAGATTACACATTTGCACATTTGCATTTCATAGCATCATTCGTTTATATCGGTTTAACTTACATGTTGAAAGGAAGGGTAAACAAAGATGGAGAATATCAAGATGATGAGATTAGAAAAGTGGGAGATAAACTTGTAAGTTTGTCTGTAATTTTTTTTATTATGTTCATTTTCGTATAATAACCTATTTCCCATATTGTGTGTGCAGAAAGAAACTGAGGACAAGATCAAAGAAGGAACCTTGCAAGTAGATCAAGGCACTGATGCCATGACACTTAAATTAGGTAAGGAAAAGGGAGGTTATGCAAGAGGAGTGGGAAGTGGAGTGACATACAAGAGGTATTTTGATCTTCCACGAAGCAAACAAGCAGCTGATGAAAGAATTTTGTTACTAGAAAGTCAACTTGATGCTGCGAGACGTGAACGTGAAGAGAAAGAACTATTAATCAAGAGTATGTCCAGCAAGATGTCACAGACAGAGGGAATGGTGACTAAACTAAAAAATCAGTTGGCTGCACAAGGGGGGCAGTCACAGTCAACGCCAACTCAATTGACACCACTAGATGTAAGAAATTTTTTATGTTGTTAACAAATTCATTTTCTAATTAACTTAATTAACGCTCACAACACTGATCCTATAGATAGCAGGTACATCTGACCTAATACCCTAGGACCTCCTATTATACACCAAGGAGACCTAATGGGCTTACAATAAGTTTCCATCCAATTCTAATTAATCTTTTCCTAATATAATTCATGCATATCTAATAAGCAGTAATAACACAACAATACTAGCTTATATCGAATAGTCTCAGCTCAGAGCAACGTTAATATACTAACATTTGTAACTAACACTAGCAGTACTAATATTTGTACTAGCAGCACTAATGACTTGGTATATTTTCTTCAGTCTTGAAACAGCAGTCTTAACCATAACCAGCAGTATTATCATCAGTAGTACTAAGAATCCTTTTAATCCCAACACATTTCTTAGTTTATATTGCAGGTGTCTCTGGTGGACATTCATCCAGTAAATAGCAGTGCTGATGAGGAGGGCGGAACAACTGTTCTTGGATGTGATCAGAATGATGCGAGCATTCGGAAGGAAATGCAAAAAAGGGAAAGTAATTAATAAAACACCCCCCTGTGATTTTTGAATTCTACATACATGTCTTATATATTTACCGTGTTTTACATGCATACAGGAAACTGTTAAATATGTGGGAGCTAAGAGAACAACTAGATCAATCCGAAAGGATTCTTCAAGTCAAGATTCACAATCCAAAGAAAATGTGTCGGTACTACCACAAGTATGTATTTCAACATGTTCATATATTCTTTTGTTTAATTAATTTTTGATACATACATGAAACAAATCATTTTTTAGGCAATAAAGTGCAGACAGTGGCACTTAAAGAAAACAAATATTATTGCTGAGGGTACCGTATACAAGAGTGATGGGAAAATAATGCTTCATAACAAAGCACTCTCAAAGGATTCCTACAAAGTGTCAATTGATAAATCTCGTATGAATGCAGCATTATAACCGGATGTAGGCAGTAAGCGGATTGCACAACAGTTTTGGATGCAGTAGGTGGTTTTGTTGCATGGCCAAAGAATCAAGTTGTTTTTTATCCAAAGGTACATACATGTGTTTTATGAACCTACATATATATAATTCTTCATATTTAATTCAGTGTTTGATACACGCGGCTTTTGTTTCCTGCAGGCAACACCACCAAGTACCAACAAATGATCACAGTTAGACAAAACTGCACCTAAAGTACCGGGGGGAGGGGGGGGGGGCCAACGAAGCGCAAAAACGTTTACGTCTCTAGTGATGCCATGCAAAAGGAAGCTAATAAGAAGAGGAGTCAGAAGGCCTTAGTTTATTGAGAAGTTTAGTATATACGACATTAACAATTTATATTGGTTCAGTTATATACATTCAGATTTTTTATTGTATTTGAATTTATTTTGATATATATATTTGATTTTGTTTTGATATATATTGATTTCTTAAATGTGACTAAAAGATGCATATGGTCACACTTGTTAACACTTTTTGGTCATTGTTTGCTTAATTCTTTGTGTGACTAAATATTACAAAAGGCCACACAAACATAAAATTCATGTGGCCATTGGATGATTAATAGTCACACAAAATACACATTTCTTCACTTTAAACACCATATGGTCACACTTATTAACACTTTTGGTCACTTTATTATTAATTGTATGTGACTAAATACCCAAAACAAACATGCTTTGTGTGACTAAATGTTACAAAAGGCCACACAAACATAAAATTTATGTGGCCATTGGATGATCAATAGTCACACAAAATACACATTTATTCACCTTAAACAGCATATGGTCACACTTATTAACACTTTTGGTCACTTTATGCTTAATTGTATGTGACTAACTACACCCAAAAAACATGCTTTGTGTGACTAAATATTACAAAAGGCCACACAAACATAAAATTCATGTGGCCATTGGATGATCAATAGTCACACAAAATACACATTTCTTCACTTTAAACAGCATATGGTCACACTTATTAACACTTTTGGCTACTTTATGCTTAATTGTATGTGACTAAATACCCAAAACAAACATGTTTTGTGTGACTAAATATTACAAAAGGTCACACTAACATAAAATTCATGTGACCATTGGATGATCAATAGTCACACAAAATACACATTTCTTCAATTTAAACACCATATGGTCACACTTATTAACACTTTTGGCCACTTTATGCTTAATTGTATGTGACTAAACACCCAAAAGAAACATGACTTGTGTGACTAAATATTACAAAAGGCCACACAAACATAAAATTCATGTGGCCATTGGATGATCAATAGTCACACAAAATACACATTTCTTCACTTTAAACAGCATATGGTCACACTTATTAACACTTTTGGTCACTTTATGCTTAGTTGTATGTGACTAAATACCCAAAACAAACATGCTTTGTGTGACTAAATATTACAAAAGGCCACACAAACATAAAATTCATGTGGCCATTGGATGATCAATAGTCACACAAAATACACATTTCTTCACTTTAAACACCATATGGTCACACTTATTAACACTTTTGGCTACTTTATGCTTAATTATGTGTGACTAAATACCCAAAACAAACATGCTTTGTGTGACTAAATATTACAAAAGGCCACACTAACATAAAATTCATGTGACCATTGGATGATCAATAGTCACACAAAATACACATTTCTTCAATTTAAACACCATATGGTCACACTTATTAACACTTTTAGCCACTTTATGCTTAATTGTATGTGACTAAACACCCAAAAGAAACATGCTTTGTGTGACTAAATATTACAAAAGGCCACACAAACATAAAATTCATGTGGCCATTGGATGATTAATAGTCACACAAAATACACATTTCTTCACTTTAAACACCATATGGTCACACTTATTAACACTTTTGGTCACTTTATGCTTAATGGTATGTGACTAAATACCCAAAACAAACATGCTTTGTGTGACTAAATATTACAAAAGGCCACACTAACATAAAATTCATGTGACCATTGGATGATCAATAGTCACACAAAATACACATTTCTTCAATTTAAACACTATATGGTCACACTTATTAACACTTTTGGTCACTTTATGCCTAGTTGTATGTGACTAAATACCCAAAACAAACATGCTTTGTGTAGCTAAATATTACAAAAGGTCACACAAACATAAAATTCATGTGGTCATTGGATGAACAATAGTCACACAAAATACACATTTCTTTACTTTAAACACCATATGGTCATACTATTAACACTTTTGGCCACTCTATGTTTAATTGTATGACTAAATATACAAAAAAACATGTTTTGTTGGTTGTACATTGTTTACGGTCACTAAATTATACCTATTTAGTCACACAAAAAACGTGGATACGGACACTAAAGCTTCCTTATGTGTGACTAACTCGAATGCGTGACCGTAGGTGACCTACGGCCGCGCGACCTTTTGTCACACACGAAACTTTTCGCGTGTGTGACTATATGTATATAGTTACACATTTTTGGTGTGACCAATACCACTTTTTGTACTAGTGTTCCAATCCTTCCTCTCCACCTCAAAACACTTCTTCCTCGTCAAACATTGTCTCTAGAGTCCCTCAAAACCCTCCTCATGAAAGTCATGACTTAAACACCCTTCTATCTGAAACCATAACTCTTCAAACTCAACAAGGAGATGCTCATCGAGATGGGTTAAGGTCAATTGGACAAACTCTCAAGAACATGATGGGAGGAAAATGGAAGTGAAGATGTCGACATAACTTCTAAGTGATTGTTACTATTATTATTATTATTTCTCTTATAATACATTTTTCCTTTGAAAAACTAAAACAATGAATGATGACTTCCGTGAGGTAGGATGATCTTTAAAATAGTTTTATCATTCTATAAATGCCTTGCTAGTTGACAATTTGTGCTCTTATGTGAATTTTATTAATGCTTATTAAAATTGCATGCTTAAGATTAATGATTGATGCATTGTTAGTTTAGATTTACTCGATTTTTTACTGACATGAGATGTGATACTTTTGTGGGAAAATAATGGGAAAATATATGTTCTCTCCAGAAAACGGCCCCTGAATTCATCAGGCAACCCCCTTATCAATCAGGGACCGCCCAACAATAAGGGACCGCCAACAGGAGGGATCATAAATTTCAAATTTTTATCTTTTTCTGTATCTTTGACCACCCTAATCCTAGACTCTTGTTGGAACTTCCCTTTTTGAACACACAATTTCTTCAATCTTCATATCTACCACCATGCTTTACCATTTATTTTTATTATTTAAATCATCAATCTTCTTTATTATCATCATCCTCTTCACACTTGCTTCTTCTCCCACCTAAAATGTCCTCCTCAAATCATCACTCAAACCTTTCTAGAAAACCAAAAATGTTAGTTCGTCAAGTATGGAAACGTGAGATACCTCCTCCAAAATCATCACCTACTTGTCATAATGACTCACCTCCACCACCTCCAAGAAACACTCCTCACTATATCTCTCCACCTATGAACAACCCACAAAGAGATCAAATTATTAATCAACTCCATACCATCTCCACACTCATCAATTCTCAAATTCCTACACCACCCTCCTCACCCCTCTCATTGGTTCAACCTCCTACTCATGCTCAAATAGGATGTCATGCTAGCTTTTATCATTGTTGTAGGTACTCTACCAATCACTTCCACTCATTAACAAATGAAATTAATTTCATTCAATTCCTTGTAACCCGTCTTATACCCCAATCACAAGCCCATCACCACAATGATCAACTTTCCTCATCATTTTCAATCTTCAGATAATCACTCTCATGATTAATTTGTCCAAATAATTGTCTCCTACCTTTTGGGTGCCTCATCTCATGAAGTCAAAAATCATCTACTAGTTTACTCTTATTAGATGCTTTAATTATGTTATGTTATGATTGTCTTGTGTTGTATCTTCATATATTATCTTACATGGCTATGTATGATCTTTTTAGAATTTGAATGAACTTTATTTATGAAGTGTGGATTATAATGTTGAGATACTTGTCATGCTATGTTGGTTTGCATTTGTATTTTTATCCTTGTTTTGTACCAAACAAACTATCATAAGATCGATCCCTTGGTGCCCCGAACAAGGGGGAGCATACATCAATGGGGAGTCTTTAATCGTCGACTTCTTTCTCTCTACTACAACTCGACGATCAACCTTTTTGGATTCGACAAAAAAGGGGAGAAATAGAATTTAACTCATTAATAATTTATAAACTTCCAATTTTATACTAAACGAATTTATGTTTTGTCATCATCAAAAAGGGGGAGATTGTTAATAAAAATAATGTCTAAAAAATGTTATGTAGTCCCTTGACCAAACTAATTGCACCGTTGGACCTTAAGTGGCAAACGTTAGGCGTGGCTGGTCCCTCATTTCTTAGGGGTCCATAAACGCTAGTTAAGTTTATTAACGACAAGGGTAATATCGTCTTTTCCCACCCACTGATACCATTTATTAAACTTCCCACCCAACCTCCATCCCCAAAATGCAAACCTTTTTCACCCACAACCCTACCCATTCATCTTCTTCCCCAAATCTTATGTCAATCAAACCCTAATATCTGTTAAACTAACAACGATGGTGGTTCCTCTATACGAAATCAGAAAGGATGATGTTTATGATCGTGATCCCTACAAGATGTACAATAAGTATTTTTTTTTGTTATTTTGACAATGTTGTTTAATTTAAACTCTAATGAGGTGTTACAAATGACTTGTAGTATGATTAATTGAATGTGAAATAATTGTTTTTATGTTTTGTGGCTTGAAACCCTATATTGATTCGTTTTTGTTAAATTTATTGCAGAACTATCAAGCTTCATTATGGAGGTGTTTTCACAAAAAGTCCAAACAGGAAATACATTAATGGTAACATTACCTTTGTTGATATGATAGATAGTGATGAATTTTCTGTCCATGAAATAGATTCTATGTTAGAAGACTTAGGACAAGATGGGCACAGGGTGATGTTTTACCATTTCTTGAAACCAGGTTGTGATTTAGACAATGGACTAGAACATATAGCATGTGACAGAGATGTAGTCGTATTAGGTAATTATGTGACACAAGGTCTTAAACTAGTTGAAGTGTTTGTTGAGCATGAAAAGACCAACCCTGACATATACACACCCCCAAAGGCTAAAAGACTAGTAATAGAAGAATTAGATGTTGAACCAATAATTTCAAAGGCAGGGATTACACCAGTGGCTAGGAAACTAGTCTTGGATGTTAATAATAATCAAACTTGTGGAAAAGAGAAAGGGAAAAGTAGTGGGAAAGACTTAGAAGGGCAAAGTAGTGCAGTTGGTAATGTAGAAATAGAATGTGATGATGACAGACATGGTGAGGAACACACAGGGGGTGATCATGAAATACATGATGAGGAAGAAAGAGAGGTTAATGATGACACAGATAAGAATATGGAAGGTAATGGTGGTCATGTTGTAGAAACAGAGGGTGAGGAAAATGAACAAGCTGTAGAAACAGAGAGTGAGGAAGACACAGAAGCAAATGATGAAACTGATAGTGAAGATAGTGATTACTTAGTAGATGAAGAAAATAATGTAGATGATGTTGATGTTGATATGAAAGACTTTGACTTTCATGTGGATGAGGGAGTAGAATTTATGGGTTGTAGAGACATTGAACAAACAGTAGATATTGAAGAAGGAGATGGTGAGGAAATAGAAGTTTTAGACAATGATTACTTTGAAAGTGCTTCTGATAGTGATGATGAAGGTAGCAGATTAAGAAAAAGGAAATTGAAGGAGATAAGGAAACAAGCACATGCTAACAAAACTTATTTCTATGTTGGAAAAGACTTTCCAAACAAGGAAGATGTCATGGCATGCATTAAGGAGCATTCTATTGAGACTAGGAGGGAAATAAGATTTGAAAAGAATGATAGTGAAAGGGTTAGAGCAGTTTGCAGAGGTGTTATTCCTTGTCTACCATGTGTTGATGAGATAACCAGTGGAGCAAATCAGGTTATTAGACCAAGTGAGGGTATTGGGTCAAAAGTTAAATGGACCAAGAAAAAAATTGCAGTGACCAGAAGCCCCCAAAAACTGACTATTAATGGGGGTAAACCTAATAGCAAAAAACAGTTGGATGGCAATCAATGTCCTTGGGTGCTTCTAGTCTCTAAAATCAAAAACAGTGAAACATTTTCCTTCTCTTTTCCTTTGTTACCAGCACCCCTCTTTCCCATTTTTTGCTCAATCATAGCCTATGTAGTCTTATTAGCAACTCCAATGACAGCATTTAAAATGAAGGTAGGGCTTTTGGCAATATTTTTGGGAACATAGTTAACATCTGGACCTGTTGGCCTTTGAAACTGGAGCCAAGTATCCTAGTAAAGTGAATCAGCATGATATTCAGCAAGATCAACATAGCCATACCAATTGATCACATTTGGTGGCACGGTCATAGTCCTAAATATTTCAGCAACACGAGCACAAACCTCAGGCCTAGGCCTTTTGGCTGACCCAAATGGAGGAATTGAAGCCTTTGAAGATCCCTCAATTCCCTTTTCAATACCCCCACCACTGAGAGCATCACTTGAGTCACTTAACTCAATTAC
>BQNB010029726.1:5910-55500 GCA_026074375.1 Tanacetum coccineum
CGGTATCCTTCAAGTACCAAAGACCCATGTTAATGGTTCCCTTTAGGTATCGAAAGATTCGCTTAACCGCATTTAAGTACTTTTTGGTAAGCTTTGCCTAATATAGGGCACATAAGGAGACTGCATAAATAAGGTCGGGTCTACTGGACGTCAGATACATGAGGGATCCAATCATGCCACGGTAAAGTGTAGCATCAACTAGTGTCCCCTGTAGATCTTCATCCAATTTATTCTTTTCTACCATAGGTATGTCTACAGAATCACTAGTTAGCAAACCATATTTTTTTAATAATTTTAGAAGCATATTTTGATTGATTTAGAAAGATACCTCTAGGACTTTGAGAAATTTGTAATCCTAAAAAGAATGACATCTGCCCCATCATCGACATCTTGAACTTAGTGGTCATCTGATTAGCAAACTCATTACACAAAGCAGTATTAGTGGATGCAAATATTATATCGTCAACATAAATTTGTACCAACAATAAGTCGTTTCATGCTTTCTGTGTGAAGAGTGTTGGATCAACTGCACCTTTGGAGAAATGTTGTGAAATGAGGAAACTTGACAGCATGTCGTACCATGCATGTGTTGCTTGTTTGAGACCGTAAAGGGCCTTTTTGAGCTTGCACACATTCGATGGGTATTCCTGATCAACAGATCCTTCTGGTTGAGAAACATAGACCTCTTCCTTAAGCTCGCCATTTAAGAAAGCCGTTTTGACGTCCATTTGGAAGAGCCTCATATTCTTGTTGGTTGCATTTGCTATGAAGATACGGATGGTCTCTATTCTTGCAACCGGTGAAAATGATTCCTCGAAATTGATTCCTTCCTCTTGCCTGAACCCTTGAGCAACTAATCTAGCCTTATTCTTTAGTACCCCGCTAAATTCGTTTGTCTTGACCTTATAAATCCATTTAAGTTTGATCAACATGACTTTATTTAGACACGGCACCAATTCATAAACTTGTAGTCTTTCAAATTCATGAATTTCTTCTTGCATTGCATCGATCAATGATGATTCAATCATTGCTTGTTTGAAGTTCTTTGGTTCTACAGAAGTTAGGTAGGCATCAAAGTAACACCACATGGCATCAGTTTTGAGTTGCTTTCTGGTGGATACTGAACGAGAAGGAATGCCGATCATGTTTGCTATAGGATGATTCTTAGTCCATTTACCAATGTGCTCAAATAGAGTGTGGGTTTGTCTCACATTTAATGATGACCCTTGAGAAGTTGATTCTTCATGAAAAGATTCATTAAGTGGATCATCACGAAAGACTGGTGTTTTTGGTGATTCTTCAAAACCTTGAGAAATGTTTAGAGATTGTTCTTGTTCTTGTGTTGATGGAGTACTTGATGATGGAGCATCTTGGTCAATGGAAGTTAACACAAGAGAATCAGCTAAATCCACAGCTCTTGGAGCAGCAACTTCTTGAACTGGAGTAACAACAATTAGTAGAGGAGTGAAGTATTCATCAAACATAGGTTGACACAAGTGATCCCAATCATCTATATTTGGTGGAATACAAGGTTGTTGAGAAACAGGGTTTGGAACGAGTCCTGAACTGGATGTTGCAGGAGTCATACATTGAAGCCTAGGTCCTGAACTGAATTGTTCAGAAGCCATAGCTGTCAGCTTATCAAATGTCACATGAATTGTTTCAACAAAATTCTGGGTTCTTTTGTTGTAGATTCTGAATGCTTTCTTTGCGGGCGCGTAACCAACAAAAATACCAATGTCGTATTTTGCATCTAATTTACCTAGGTCGTCATTGTCATTGGTAGGATAACAGAGTGCACCAAAGACATGAAAGATTGATAAATCCGGTTTCTTATCCTTCATAAGCTCATATGGAGTTTTGTTGTATAGGCAACGGATTATTGAACGGTTTTAGGTGTAATAGGCTGTGTTGATTGCTTCGGCCCATAAAAATAATGGAGCTTTAGAAAATATTAACATTGTACAGGAAACTTCTACAAGAGTGCGGTTTCGCCTTTCGACAACGACGTTCTGCTGAGGAGTGTGGGCAACGGATGTTTGATGCGAGATGCCAACATTTTCATAAAATTCACGAAGTATTTGATTGACAAATTTGGTTCCATTATCTGTTTGAACATTACGGGCGGTGGCATTCAAACGAACTTGAATATTCTTGATGCATTTGATGATCGCATAAGGAGCTTCATCTTTTGTCCTCAAAAATCTGACCCAAGTAAATCTTGAGTAATCGTCGACAATCACTAAGATATACCTTTTTCGTTTAATACTAGCAATGGCATCGGGCACACAAATCCATATGCAAAAGATACAGCTTCTTTTGGTTAGTGTCTTCAGCTTTGGGTTTATGGGAGGATTTCTTGCTTTTTCCTAATGCACATGCGGAACACAAATGATCTTTCTGAAATTTAAGTCTTGGAATGCCTCATGCAAGACCGTCTTTAGCTAGCTTATTAATAGTACCGAAGTTAAGATGTGACAACCGATGATGCCATAACCAACTCTTAGTCTTTGACGCTTTGGATAAAAGACAGATCGGAGATGTTTTTAGCATGTCATCAAGAGAAATTGTGTACAAATTTGTGTCACAGGATCCGAAAAGTAGATCAACACCTTCTAAATTACGAATAAAGCAAGTTTTTTTCAGAAATGCGACTTCAAGATCCCCTTTGCAAAATTAACCAATAGAAAACAAGTTATGTCCAAGCCTCTCGACGTAGTATACCCTTGAGTTCAGTCATCATTTCCCAACTTATAGGGCCACACTACCCCATAATTCTTGCAATATGGTCGTTCCCGAATCTAACTGTACCCAGAAATTTACTAACAAAGTTCATGAGCTGAGAGCGATTCCCTGTCATGTGTTTCGAACATCCGGAGTCCAGATACCAGAGAACAATCTGGACAACCTGTCATGACAAGAGAAGAAGACGATGGAATATCTGTAGCATTGGATCCCCAAGTATGATTGGGTTATGAGTTGTTAGTATTCTTAGATTCTACAATCTTAGTTTTTTACTCGAACCTACATTTTTAACATTTTTAAGTTTCCTGCTATAAACTTTAGGCTTTATATTTTGTGTTTCAAGTGAGTGGGAAGTGGTGTTCTTATGAGGCACTACGTTAGCAGAAGTGATCCTAGTTAAAGGGCACGAATTACCAACTATAGTGAAAGTTCTGCCTGTTGGTTTCCACTTAAATCCTACTTCAGTGAATACATGACCCGTAGGTTTCCAAATATTTTGTTTTTTATGTTTCTTAGCAGATTTAGCATGGCTATTCACAGTTTTCACAAAATCAAGAAGACACTTATCATGAACATCATCAAACAAAGATTTCTTACAAGTAGCACAATTAAGATCAGAATTCGCATTTAACTTTGAATGCTTAACATTATCATCACAAATAGGTTTAATAATACGATTCTTTTTATTAACTTTCCTAGGTTGGGCTTCTACTTTATTCTTCATGTTCCTACTTGGGTTTGTTTTCGAGTCCTATCATTCCCTTTAAATGCTAGTGCTTTGATCCGCATTTACTAGTAGAACACTTCAATCCTATGGAAGACAACACAGGTGTGTTAGAATCTGATGTTTTTGATGACTTTACCTATTTACTGTTGCTTGAGGATGTGAGAGGTTCAGCAACCTAACTTTCTTGACCTTGTTTTTGGGTGTGACAACAACCTTTTTCTCATTGAGTTTAATCGCATTAGGGAAAGTATCTCAAACATATACAAGTAACTCTTGAATTCATTAGGCATGCTTACAGGCAAAGTCTAACTCTTTATCTAAAGGTTGTTTTTTCTTTGCTTTGATTCTGATATTCCCAAAGAATATTCAGCTTGTTCCTAAGCATACGTAAGTATTTTATGTGAAATCCCTATTTTGCATAACTAGAGATGCCAAAAGGTTCTAAATCTAGTTGAAACAAAAGCCTTTTGTAACAATAGTATGGTGGCAGATGGAATTTTTGTAGCAATACCAACAATCTCTTTTCCTTGTCTTGAATTTAAGCTTTTAAATCCTCATTCTCTACGGATTTTAAGTTCAGTTTATCAATGAAAGAGTCACTTTGTTCTTTAGAACGAAAATGTGTCTTTTTAATTGAGTCAAACTACTCTTTAAAAACCTATTTAACATGATTAGTTTCATTATAAAGAAGTTCGTTTTTCAAACTCAATTTTGCCACACTATTCCCCAGTTCCACATTTTTGGTTTCTATATCACAATAATCATACTTGACATTCTCATCCTTGGACTTTTCTCTCATTGATTTATGTGCAATAAACATTCCTTTTCTTTGATTTGTTTTGAAAGATTTTGCTCAAGTGAGTCAACTTGTTTTTAGTGCACGTTCTCCTTTTAATCACTATCATCTTTGAGAATCAATCATTTTTTCATGACTGCTTAAATCAATATTAAGATGTTGTTCAAAAGTTTTGCTGTTTTTATTATCTTCTAGCTATGTGGGTTACTGATTCATTATTCTGTTCCTTATTAGCCTTTTCCCAATTATTTACATGATTAACAATTTGTTCTGACATTTGTTCTATCACAGATAAGATCATTGAATCTTGTTGTGCCTGCAAATGAGTATCTTAAACATTTGCCTATTGTGTTTCTTCCAAATATTAAGAGTACGAAATGATATTGCTATATCTATGTATCTCATTATTTGAAAAATCCACAGCTGGTGTTTGTTCAAAATCTTGCATTGCATCCACACTTTGATTTTCCATATCATTAAGATAGGTTGCAGAATGAGGTACCTCTGAGATAACATCAGAACTATAGTTGGAAATGTTGGCCATGAGAACTGCTTGTGTATTCAAGATATCATCACAGTCAGAATCATAAGTATCAAGATCCTCAGTCTGAAAAGCAGCAGTGTTTGGAATGATTGTCTGAACAGCTTGACCATCTGGAACCCCTAGATCTGCTAGAAATGCGAGTTGCTCTTCATCCAAAATTTGTCCAGCTTCTTGCGCTTTAGCTAACATTGCCTTTTCCTTATACCAGGCTGCATTCCTTGGTCGCTTAGGCTGAGTGCATTGCCTAGCCATATGTCCTTCACCTTGACAGTTGTACCATTTAACAATCCTTGCCTGTTCGCTTGCTTTGTTTCCCCCAGAGCTAGTAGCATTACTCTTATACCCAGTACCAGAATAACTTTGACATTTTCTCCTCTGTACTTGTTGCACTGTAACCTTGCCATCTTGAATAGTGGCTTGGTTTCATGGATTCAAGGAAGTCCTAAGTTAATTATTGGTTGAGGGGAACCTTGAAGAAGCTATAGCTGTAAGAAAAGCCATTGCCTTGTTAAGACAAGCAATTGGATCATCTCCTAGAGAGAATACAGGAACAACAAAACTTGAGTCCATAAAAGGTGACTCAGTCATTTGTTGTGTAGTAACTTGAGGTGATTGATAAGCAATTTGTAGAACAGATGAGGTTTGATGATTCATTTGAGACTGATATGGATATGATGATGGAACGGATGAATGATTGAATTGAGGTTGGGATGGATAAGTGGATGAGAAATGTTGATTGGGATGAATTGATCCAAACTGAGATGGTGAAAACTGTTGTTGAAGCTGAGGATTGTTGTATGAAGATTGATAAGTGTTGAAGTGAGGTGGTGTGATCTGCTAATTTTCTACAAATGCTAGTGGATCTTGATTGCGTTCACACAGAAGACGGACTTCATTGGCATGGAGTTCGTGTTGTTTAAGATAGGCATGAAGCTGATCAAAGTTCATTGTATGCAAATCCTTTACTAGCTTGACATCCATCACAAATTTGCTCCATTCCGGTGGAAGACTGTTTAAGAACTTTGTATAAACTTGAAATTGCTCAATTTTCATGTTATAGATGTTCATATCATTAATCAGCTGAGTGAATCTCAAGTAATACTTATGAAGTGTTTCCCCCTTAATGTGAGTAAACTTATCAAATGCATCATATAACTTACACTCTCTCTCCTGCTTAGTAGTTAAAGAGGTACCCCTGCATCAGTATTGAACTCTTCCATAAATCTTAGAAACTCTGTGATGATTCCAAGTGGAATAGATTTCAGATGTAGGCCCGTTGAAGAATGATTTTGGTTGCTTTCATATACAATCAGCTTGAATTTCTCAGCATCAGACAATTCAGCATATTTTTTTGTTCTGGTCACTCCATTCTCTTCAATAGTAGGCCAAACGAGTGGACCATTTTCAACTGATTCAAGTATCATTCTTCCATGCTCTCTATTTTACATGTAGAGTTCCATTCGACTTTTACAAGAATCATACAAGTCCTTGTCCAACATAGGTGGACGATTGTCAGCACCGGAGAGTATCATATACTCAGCAAGAGTATTCTTTTGTCCAAGTAGAATAACTGAATCCATGTTGTTTGATGTTTGTTAGATTTGTGATTACGAACGATGAATTGAAAAAGTAATTATGTTGTTTAGTGAGTTGTCTTTTAAGTGTTGTACGTTTTAAAACTACACGGGATTTTACAACTCTTGATAAAAACTGGGAAGACAATTAAATGTTTCACGTAATTTTACAAATCAAAGAGATAAACCGTATAATTTACTTTAGCAAATTTGAGTTTTGAATTCAGTTTAAGTGAATTAATTTTCCTTTTAGAAGTTGTTAAATCGCCTTCCAAAGACAATTGTTAAATCACCTTGTAAAGGTAGTTGTTAAATCGCCTTGGCTTGGAACTCTGTTAAATCGCCTTCTAAAAGAAAATTGCTAAATCGCATTTGCTTGGAAGATCTGTTAATTCGCCTTGCAAATGAACTCTGTTAAATCGCCTTGAACTGAAATTGCTAAATCGCCTTGACCAAATAAATTGTTAACTCGCCTTGTACAAGAAAATTGCTAACTCGCCTTGTTCAAGAAAATTTCTAACTCGCCTTCAGCAAAGAAATTGCTAATTCGCCTTCAGCAAAGAAATTGCTAATTCGCCTTCACCAAAACCGAAACTCAGATTTTTCAAAACACAAAAAGACTCACTTTTGATCGTTTTTACCCAAAATTTTGTGTACAACTAGTATTACTAAGCCTATAGGTACCTTAAAAATGCAAAATTTATGGACTTTAAGCAAAAAAAATTTGAACTCAAGAATTGTACCTTTTAAAACTATTCGAACACAAAACTTGAACAAAAATGATAATTTTTTTGATTCAAAGCATGTACACCTATATCTTAAAGATACTAGATCAGATTTACCTATGTAAATGATCTTTTAGTGTACCAAAAAGCTTTGAAAACAAAAGAAATAGATAGTGTCTCGGTTTGAAAAAAAACGGAACAAAGAAAAGAAAAACAAACACAATACTTAACAAATCACTCCATGGCTCTTGATACCAATTATAGAATATGATAGTAATCTGTAACACCAAATATCTATGAAGAATTACTAAAGAGAGAAAGTGGATGGAAGGAAGGTTCTAGTGAGAGAAAGTAAGAAAGAATGAAATATTAGATTATGTGTGAATGACCCAACCAACCAACACCCTCTCCATGTATGGAGAGGGTATTTATACATCAATGCTAACCTGACATGGGTTTTGATTATGGGCTTTCCATGTGTCTTTGGCCTGGTTAGCTTACATAACATTACATTAGATTAAACTATGAGTTATGACTAACTATATTGGAAGTGACCGATACTTTTTGTGTTTCTAACAGTTGTCGCCCCGACTCCTGGTTTCACAATCATCATTCCTGAAACCGCAAATGAACTCGCCATTAAAGGCAACCACTTGACTCTCGTCAAAAGGAACCAATTCGATGATAGAATTAAAACCGATCCTCACAAACACATTCACAAATTTCTCGGTGTGTGTGAAATGTTCAAATATGGAGAAATCGAGAATGAAGTCGTCCGCCTAATGATGTTTCCCCTATCACTCACGGGTGAAGCAAACACTTGGTTGGATGAACTTAACGAAGGAACCATTGAATCCTAGGACGAACTTCACACTGCTTTTATAAGCCAATTCTTTCCCCCAATGTTATTCGATCGACTCCTTAGAGAAATTCGAGCATTTTCCCAACATGAACACAAAACTTTAACCGATGCTTGGCTTCGTATGAAAAAAATGCTCAGAAATTGCCATGGCCACAACTTAACCAATGGCAATATCATCAAAATCTTTTATCACAGCCTTAACGAAACAACCCAAGAAGCTATAATTGCCGCAGCTGGTGGTATCTATCTATATAAAACTCCCAATCGAGCCTATCAACTTCTCGAAGACAAAGTCTTACTTAAACTTGATTGGGCTAAAAACCAAAAACCTAAAACCTCTCTTAAGAAAACTGTACCTTTCGCCGATGAAGGTAGCAGTAATTCTAATATTGACAAAAGTATGGCAAGAATGGATGCCATGGCCATAAAAATGAATGCCCAGTACAAAGAAATCCAATCTCGTGCCAAATGCAATCACTGCGGAGGTAATCACTCAACCGCAGATTGTAACAATGATGACACCCCCATGTCTCGTGAAGAAAAAGAAAAATTCATGCAAACCATCTAAGGTACACATTTTTACAATGATTACCGTGACCATGACTTGAATCGTGATAATTGGCGTTTAAGCGGAAGAAACGATTACAATCGAGATTATTATCGATCCAACTCTGATGAAAAACCTAACCTCCAAAAACAACTTAGCGATTTCATAAAAGCTCAACATTCCACAAACTCTTTTGTTAAAGAAACATTCATAGATCTCAAAAACAAAATAGAAACATCCACCAAAAACCATCAAGCCTCGATCCAAAATTTAGAAGCAAAATTCGACAGACTTGCTGACAAGCAATCTACTCGACCTTTTGGATCTCTTCAAGTAATACTCCACCAAACCCCCGAGGTAACTGATAACATCAAATATTTAATACTTTTTAGTGGCAAAATACCCCATATATTACCTGTAAATGTTTCACTAATACTCGAAAATGAGATATTTTCTATCATTTTGTAGTTTTCAGGTGAAATGTAGGAAAATGACAAGAAACAGGGGAAAAGGGCTCAAAGTGTAATTATTTGAAGAATGTGATAGTGTAACACCAAAAATGGTTACACCGTAACATATATTAAGCAAGTACGAAGATCAAGGATAGCTTTACGGCGTAACACCATATCTAGTTACGCCGTAACCATGTATTTAGAAGGAAATCTTACCCAAGATAGAGTTACGGCGTAACACCTCTTATGGTTACGTCATAACCATGAAGATCCACAAATATGGAATGAAGATCACGTACATATAGAAATTATTTGAAGGTTACAGCGTAACACAATATCTGGTTACGTCGCAACAATTGCTTATTTATGGAAAGCTGTGTAAGAAGGTTACGGCGTAACATTTTTATTAGTTATGCCATAACAGGTTCGATACCTATAAATAGAGGCCTCATTCAAGCTATTTCGACAACACTTCCTCCATAGCCAATTAGAGTGGCGACAAAGGCTTCCAACCTTTAAAGAATTCCACCTGGAGTTAAGAGACGATCACACTTTATTTACTTTTGTATTTAATCGTTCAAATACGAATACTATAAGAATTATGAGCTTTAAATCTATGATTACTTCTATTTCTTGTTGTGTTTCTGTTACGATGAGCGGCTAAGCACTTAAAGTTGCGGCCTAGTTATGTGATACTATTGTCTATGATATTTTGTTTCTATTAGATTCTGGGTTTCGTTAGATATTCCTTGACTATCGTATACCTGGGATTTTGGTAAGTACGGTGGTTTGGACTTGTTTGCCCTATTATTAGATTTCATGGTCAATATGGGGATCCACTGGGATTTTACCAGGAGGATCTATGACTCCATCCCTGGTATAGGAACTAACCAGTCTCCGCACTTATCACTCAAAATATTTAAAAAGCACAGGAACTCTTTTAAAGGGGGTTAATAAAATCTGTAAGGTTATCTGATAAGTTTTAGGGAATAGGTTGGATTAATCACTGCAACCTGGATATCCTACCTCCTATACGATTTGAACTGAGTCAGAATCGCGGGAAGTATATGATAGACTAAATATGCCTATTCAAGTCTATCGACCTTAGAAACTACTAATGAAACCATAGTTTAACATTGCACAGGAAAACGTTTTCATAACAATAGTAATGAAGTAACTAGGTTAGCAGGTTTTCTCTCTTGATATCCACAATTTTTAATTTTTAGTAATTACTTTTATTGTTATTTATTTCAAATCAATTAAAAATCCTTTTCAAACGTGACATTTCAAATTAAAACTAATTACAACTTAGCTCTTGGGACGACCTCGGATTTACCATTCTATACTACCTACGATCGGGTTCTCTGCCCGTTAGTGCGTTGTCAGGTAGATCGAGTTTTATAAATTTAAAACTTGGTAAATTATTATTTTATAATAAAATACGCATCAAGTTTTTGGAGCCGTTGCCGGGGAGCTAAAAATTAGTAGTAATTTGAATTTTTACAATTATGTCTTTTCTCACCTCGATCTATTCTCTAGGAAACATCATGGATGGGGTTGACATTGAAAATCTCACCATTGAGCAGTATCTTGAACTTATAAAAGAAAACCATGCACCCAGTGTAGGTATTAAGGTTGATGATATAACAATTGCAGAATACCTGGAATATGAAGAAACAATAAAAACCCAGGATTACGATGATTATCAACCACACTTAGCCAAAGACGATGTCCCTACCAGATATAAGGGCCATTTAAGTCCCCGTCATAAAAGCCCTGATCCACCATTAGATGCAAAAACCAATCCTTACTTTCAGGCATCATTATCCCCTATTCACCCCAAAATTACTCAAACCCCGAGTAAACACACTAGGGAAAATTAAGTCATCAAAGAACGAGAACAGAGTTATCGGGGCCTGGGTAACTGGTTCGAAGCGGCGTTAGAAAAATGCTAGAAAATTCAACAAAAAAGGGACAATAGTTCCTTAGGAGGGAAGTCAAGGGTGATTGCCCTAAGAAATTGGGAAGCTCAGATCATCAACTTAGAAGACAAGAACATGAAGTAAGTGAATGCAAGATGGTTCACACATCGAAAAATGACGCGCAACAGAAAGAAACCAACCAAATTGAAAGAATATCAAGCCTACCTGAGAAACCAAACCCAGGGAGTTTTACTATCCCTTGTTCAGTTGATATATTTAACATAAATGTAATAGCAGACTTAGGAGCCAGCGTTAATATTATGTCTAAATCTGTCTTAGAAGAATTAAGTCTGGCTGACCCAAAAATGCCAACATAATAGTTGAAATGGCTGATAAAACTAGGCGTGTTTCCCAGGGGATAATAAAAACGTCATAGTAAAGATTGATAAGTTTTCGTTCACCTCCGACTTTGTAATCATAGATACAAAGGGATCAAACAATAAAACTATCATTCTTGGTCGACCTTCTTTAGCAAACATTCGTGCTAAAATTAATGTTTCCACCATAGAAGTCTCACTGGGATTGAGGAAGACAGGGTAAAAAAATAAATAAACAAGAGTGTAATTTTACTACACCTGTTAGTGAACACCTTAACGAGAGACCAACATCACAGGATGAACTAAGTTATGGAGTCGGTAATACAAATAGTAAAACCCGTTGGTGTAAACCTGTTCGCCAAGAACATGAAAAAAGATACACATTGTGGGCATCATGTGACCCTTACCACAAAATATGCAATGGAGGATGAATCCCAGACAAAAAATTAAAGCATTATTGGAAAAGCACAAACGATAATGATCGCATAAGCTTAGAATGGGAAGGATTAAGCTGTCCAACGGGTGTAAGGGGAAAGTGTTAAAGGTAAGTAAACGATACAACTAAAGAATGATCCTTCAAAATTTTTGAAACAATAAGCTAGGAGGGCAAACACGAGAAAAGACTATAACGGAAGAACAGGAGGATCCAGAAAAGTGTGGGGAGACCAAGACAAGAGCAATAATTGGGGCAATGGTTAACAAGTTACGCGAAGAATGGTTTTCAGGGGGTAGCAGAGATATGGATGACTTGGATGGAATCATTGACTACCTAGAACCTATATTATATGATGGATTCATTGACAACAATAATGAAGCATATAAGCGAAGGAAGAACAAGTTACTAGGAATGCCCTATACAGAACCCCCACCAATTGTAAAAGAAGAAGCTAAAATAACTGGATATAACTTAGGGGCTGGTGAGGTATTCACAAAAACTAAAATCTTGAACATAAAAGGGTTTCAATTTTATGAAAATACAGGTGCATTCAGTTATCATAAATACCGAGCCTTTCATTCATACTCAACTAATGAGTCCCTTATATAGAGTGTTCAAAACATGTAAACTATGTAAGGTAGATAGGGACATTATATCTCCTGGAAGGTATGCTTTTTATTCATCATTTCCCTATCCTATAGCATACTTACACCCTAAGGGTGTCTATTGCTACTTCCACCCACACTTGATTCCAAGTGAGGGGATAGACACCCGATTACCTAGTAAATAAGGGTGGAGTCAAGCTAGAGACTCAAACAAAAACAAGCGCTTCGTGGGAGGCACCCCATGCCTTTCTTTTAATTCATGATTTGTCTTATTTTATTTCAATTTTTGCATATTAGTTGGTTTGTATGTTCCTAACTTGGTTTTGCAGGTTTTAACAGAAATAGAGCAAAATTCATGATCATCTCAATTCATAATCATATGGTAAAATTGTTGTCGATGCAGCAATTACGGCTTAACCAACTTAGTTACGCCGTAAACAAGACCATTACGACGTAATCCCTCACAAGGTTACGCCGTAACATGCTTAATGAAATTTTCTAAAAAAAGTATCATATGATCACGGCGTAACCATGATGGTTACGCCGTAACCTCTTATTAAAAATCTTAATAATCAAGTTTGAAACATTTCTAAACCGTGTATATTGGTAAATAAACTTTGTGGGTACGTTCTCTGGAAACCCTCACGAGACTTCACTCGTCCACTTAGGCCACTGAGTGGTTTAAAAGGCTCGTTGCATACGGTAAATGCAACCGTGATTCTACGAAAGTGAGTTAGGATTGTATTTCTTGTATTATTTTGTACATTTTGGTATCTTTCTTTTTGCCGGATTTATGCTTTTGGTATTAGCTTTCTTGTAGCAATACAGATTAAAGCACACAAAGTTGATACTTGGCTACAGGGACGCATGTGAAATTCGGATTAGTTTGATACCATGTTGATGATGATGGGATGACTGCTCGAGGAAGCAGACTTGGAGCATGGCTTAGAGCATGTTGTCTCTTCATCATACCGAGCAATTCCAGAGAAGGTTCTTGTTCTAATTCTACTCTTTTCTTTGTATTTCATTTTCTTAAGGTACAATAGGGACATTGTACAAATCAAGTGGGGGGATGGGAGTAGAATTAATACTTGACGTATGTTTTGCCTTCGATTTTCTAGTTTTCTTTGAAAATTATGCCAATTTTAATTTATTTTTTTTGACAAATTTTTCTTAAATAAGTGGAATTAATCTTTGCCGAATGCACATTACCCTTTATTATTATTTAGTGAGATTTAAGCCTAATATTCCGTTTCCAACATATTCAAAAATCCACCAAGATATTGAGTGTGCCGGTAGTATTGTATACTTTAGAACTTGGCATGTACATCATTTCGAGACCTAATTGATTAGCAGGAATAGATAGTTCAAGAAGGCAACACTTAAGAAATCACCCAAATAGCATCATTTATCCTATGTATTTAACCAGCATTTTGTATAATTATTGCAAAGAATTGTTATTTAAATCGTTTATATTTGATAATTAAAGTAATTAATGGAGTAGTTAGCAAAAGGCTGCATTCAGGAGCTTAAATGAAGATATGTTTGAAAGATTACTTTACTATTTTAAAAGACCATACCGCTAGTATCCATCAAGGAAGATATGCGTAACCGTGCCACTGCACTACCAAAGACTACAACAAAAAAAAGAAGAACAATACGACCGTATCCGAGAAAAAAGTCAATACACCTTATGAAGATATAGTATGTGAATATTCTGGAAGATATCAAACGTGGTCCCTACTCTTAGAAACTCCTATACGTCGTATCCAATCCCTTGGATACGCCGTATCAAACCGAATTCCATACCCTATAAATACAAAACTCAAAAACGAGTTTTATGTGTACAAAATCATATTCTCGATACCTAAACCACAAAATTCGATTTTCAGAGGAGAAAAAGAGCAGAAGAGGTCTTGCAACGCATTCCAATCCATAGAAAACAACGTGTAATTTCTTATACTTTTGTAATCGTTCAGTTTTTGGTATCATTCATTAACTCGGTTAGTGTACCTTGGCAAAAACAATTACTCTTGTATTAATTATGATGTTTGAAGGCTAATACCTTCGGGTATCAGCCATTATTATGAAGATTTAAATGTTTAGTTTTGTTTATATCTCGATTGCTTAATTTATCGTTGCATGCTTGTTTATGTTTATCAATTCATACTTGTTTACGTGCTTTTGTATGCGACCTATCATTCAACTGGATCTAGTGAACGGACCCCAGTAATCTAAGATACCAGGATAGCTCTCCATCTAGTGATTTATACATCTAGAATCATAGGATCACAAGTATTGTCCTTCTAAAATTGTGCTAAGGGTACGGCTCGGCTTAAACCATTAACGGAACCCTTGTCTTTTGGTTTATTGAACATGTTGACTAGTAGGTGAATCTAGATAATTCAACAAATAATGTTCTGATTCCATTGGATAGTTGGACAAGTGGACTACTAGTGTATAAATTGCCTTTAAGCAGTAAGTGGGTAAAGTCTCTATGAGCTAGGGTTTAACAAGATCACCATTGCTTTAATCCCTAAGATAGATTATAATCAAGTAATAAGGATGCTTTATGCGGATGCTTTAATTGTGACAGAATTAATGTGTCTAGGTCTTAGGATGAAGTCCCGCCTAAGTCTAAGAATGATATGCCTCTTCGAGATAAGTAATCATTGCACTAAATAAACAAACCAACTTCAATCAGATTAAAATGATGGCTAATACAGTTTTTTATCATAAGGCTCGACCGCTCTTTTATCTTCTGTTAATTTGCTTGCGTGGGTTAAAGTGTCTTGAATTGATTGTAGTCACCAACCAAACCCGTGCCAGTCTCTCAGGCTGAAACCCCCCTTTTACCTGTTAGAATTAGGATTAGAACTAACATATGATTAGCATAGGTTTGACTTAGATTAGAATTAACTTAGATTAGATAAACCAAAATATAAATAAATTGAGAGATTTAACCTCGCTTCAAGTGTTCCGACCACCCTAATACTTAACCCATGAATCTAACCACTCGACCGGGTACACTGCCCGTTAAAGTGTTGTTTTTGGTTAAGTCGACAAAATATAAATTTAAAACTTGAACTATCATAAATAAACACCACACAACGACACATCAAGTTTTTGGCGCCGCTGCCGGGGAGTTAAAATTAATCTTGATTTTTATTTTATGTTTTGGTTTTTTACATTAGATTAGATCTAACCCTTAGGAGTAGTGTTAATTAAATTAGAGTAATTTAGTTTAATCATTTGCTTGCATATTTAATTATTTAATTTCCTAATACACTGTTCTGGACGACAACTCGATACGGCGTATCCACTTCCACTGAATACGACGTATCCAACCTTCTGTCCAATACAGCGTATTCGTTATGATCAGTAATACGGCGTATTCAGTCATTTATATACGGTGTATTGGAAAAAGCTGATATATTTTTGCAAGATTATTCTCCTTGAATTGCTTTACTTTGAATCATGTCTTACTTTTCAGGAGCAGCATCCGAACTTCGTCCATATCACTTTACCTATCCTGAAAGAAAGTTAACAATGGAGGAGATGTTATACAAATTCATCGACGAAGGAAAACGTGAACACGAAGAGATGAGGGCATTCATCTGCGACTTCCAAACAACAAACGAGATCTTATTTAAAGAAATAAACAATTCGTTAATTGAGCTCAGATTTGGGGTACAAGAGTTGTTAAAAGTGATCAATAATACTCCAAAATTGATTGTGAAGCTAAAGGGGTGACTACTATAGGAGGAAAAACTACGACTCAAGATGCCAAAAATAATGATACCAATGTTCGTACCGAAGAACCTCTAGCAAAAAATCACAACGAGCCAGTTGAATCAAATGAAATCCTCACCAATGATCAACCTCAGAAAACCAACGAACCTGATGCCCAGCTTTCAAATAAGATCCAAACGCCACCTATCCCCTTTCCTCGAAGATTAAGGAAGGAAAAAGAAAAAGCTCAGCAGAAGAAGTTTTTAGAAAACCTGAAGCAGCTCCACAAAATCTACCTTTCATCGAGACCCTATCCCAAATGCCAAAGTATGCTAAATTCCTCAAAGGTTTGCTGACAAATAAGGCTAGACTTGAAGAAGCTTGTACTATAACTATGAATGAAAGGTGCTCAGCGGTATTGTTAAACAAGCTACCATCAAAAGAAAAAGACCCAGGGAGTTTTACTATTCCTTATGATATTGGCCAATTACATATCGATAATGCTTTAGCAGATTTGGGGGCTAGCATTAGTTTGATGCCATATACGATGTATGAGAAATTGGGGCTAGGTGAACCAAAAGCTACCCGAATGAGCTTAGAACTTGCAGACAGATCAATCCAATACCCGAGAGGAATCATTGAAAATGTGCTCATAAAAGTTGATAAATTCGTCCTTCTGATAGATTTTGTTATCTTAGATATGCCCGAAGACTCAAGAGTTCCTATTATTCTAGGAAGACCATTTTTGGCAACCGCTCGAGCAATGATTGACGTATTCAACAAGAAGATAACGTTAAGGGTTGGAGATGATGAAGTGATCTTTGACGTAGATCAATCAATCAAGAGACAGCCCACTGAAGACGATGAATGCTATGGGATTGATGATTTAGACGATACAAATAATGCAGAAACTCAAGAATTATTGGCAAATAATAAACCTGATTCGTTTCTATCAAGAGGGCTGGAAAAATTAATTGATCAATCAGACCTAGAAGACTGTGAACCTATTTAATGTAATAACAGTAACGATTCTAATAAACCAATACGGCGTATCGCGTCTATCAATACGCCGTATTCAGTTGACCAGGAAACAGCAAAACCTGTTAAACTAGAAAGAGAACACCTTTATTCGGCTAGTGCTAACGAGATCGATGAGAAGAAACCTGAGCTGAAAGATTTACCTAACCACTTAGAATATGCTTACTTGCATGGTGACAAATCCTTTCCTATAATCATTTCATCTGAATTGTCTGATAAAGAGAAAAGTTTACTTTTACAAGTATTGGAGAAAGGAAAGGGAGCGATTGCTTAGAAAATGTCAGACATCAAGGAATCAGTCCATCATATTGCACACATAAGATTCTAATGGAAGATGACTTTAAACCAGTAATTCAACCCCAAAGACGTTTAAACCTGAAAGTGCAAGATGTGGTTAAAAACGAGATAGTTAAGCTACTTGATTCAGGGCTTATTTATCCAATCTCAGATAGTTCATGGGTTAGCCCTATTCACGTTGTGCCAAAGAAAGGAGGAATGACTGTGGTTCTGAATGATGATAATGAATTAATTCCCTCTCGCACGGTTACAGGATGGCGAGTATGCATCGATTATCGTAAACTTAATGATGCAACTCGAAAGGATCACTTCCCTCTTCCCTTTATTGATCAAATGTTAGAACGTTTATGTGGGAATGAATATTACTGCTTTCTTGATGGATTTTCAGGATTCTTCCAAATTCCAATCGCACCCGAAGATCAAGAAAAGACAACATTCACCTGTCCTTATGGGACTTTTGCTTACCGAAGAATGCCTTTTGGGTTATGCAACGCTCCAGCTACCTTTCAAAGATGCATGACGGCAATTTTCCACGATATGGTAGAAGACTTTATGGAAGTATTCATGGATGACTTCTTGGTATTCGGTAACTCTTTTGATTGTTGTCTAGCTAATTTAGATAGAATGCTTGCTAGATGTGAAGAAACCAATCTGGTGCTGAATTGGGAAAAATGCCATTTTATGGTAAAGGAAGGAATTGTTTTAGGACATAAAATTTCAGGGGCAGGTATTGAGGTCGATAGAGCTAAAATAGATGTGATAGCTAAGTTGCCATACCCAACAAATGTAAAAGGAGTTAGAAGTTTTCTGGGGCATGCTGGATTTTACCGAAGATTCATAAAAGACTTTTCCATGATCTCTAAACCAATGACAAAACTTTTGATGAAAGACGCGAAATTTGATTTTTCTGATGATTGCAAAAAGGCGTTTAATATTTTAAAAGAGAAATTAACCACCGCGCCTATAATAATTTCACCCGACTGGAATGTGCCCTTTGAATTGATGTGCGACGCTAGTGACTTTGCTGTTGGAGCCGTTTTGGGACAAAGAATAGATAGGAAATTTAAACCTATCTATTACACAAGCAAAACTCTGAATAATGCCCAAGAACATTACACCACCACTGAAAAAGAACTCCTTGCAGTTATTTTCTCCTTTGATAAGTTTCGTCCCTATCTTGTCTTATCGAAAATTATTTTCTACACTGATCATTCCGCTTTGAAGTATTTATTTAATAAACAGGACGCCAAACCAAGGCTCATAAGGTGGGTTCTGCTTCTTCAAGGGTTTGACATCGAGATTAGAAAACTTAGTTGCATATCATTTGTCAAAGACATTGAAAACCCGAGTTAGGTACTTCATGGAAGGGGAAGGATCGGCTGATAGAATTTCCTCCAGCGACGAACATCTTATGGCCTTAAAAACCAAGAATAAAACAATAATGATGAACCATGGTATGCAGATTATGTTAATGATCTCGTTGGAAAAATTGTGCCTCCGAATTGGACACTTGAAAAAAGAAGAAGATTTTTCTCTTAAGTGAAGATTTATTTTTGGGATAAACCATACGCATTCAATCTATGCCCGAACAATATAATGAGACGATGTGTTGCTGGAAACTAAATCTTTGAAATTTTGGCACATTCATTCCGGACCAACTGGGGGTCATCATAGTGCGTCGGTAACAGGAAGGAAAGTTTACGAATCCGAATTCTTCTGGCCTAGTATCTTTAAGGATGTCAAAGATTACGTGATAAGAATGGATGATTCAAAGATCAGGAAAACAAAACATATCATCAAGAATTGAGATGCCTCAAAACAATATTCAGGTATGTGATGTATTCGACGTATAGGGGTTAGACTTTATGGGACCCTTTCCTAACTCGAAGGGTAACAAATACATCTTAGTGGCGGTTGATTACGTATCAAAATGGGTTAAAGCTCAGGCACTTCCTACGAACGATGCTGGCGTTGTGATTAAATTTTTAAAAAGGCTATTTGCAAGATTTGGAGTTCCTAAAGCATTGATTGGTGATCGGGGGACACATTTTTGTAACTCTCAGTTGGAGAAAGCCTTACAAAAATACGAAGTAACTCATAAGCTGTCAACAACATATCACCCCAAACTAATGAGCAAACTGAGGTAACCAATAGAGCTATTAAACGTATCTTAGAAAGATCAATTGGATATAATCAGAAGAATTTGTCTGAAAAGCTAGACGATGCATTATGGTCATTCAGAACCGCCTACAAAACGCCCACATGATGCACACCTTTTAGATTGTTTTATCGAAAAGCATGTCACTTGCCTGTGGAGATCGAATACAAAGCCTATTGGACACTGAAACAATGTAATATGGATCTCACAGCAACAGAACAAAGCAAAAAAAACCGTTTCAATGGAACTTTAAACGGAATTGATGTAATTAATTAGATAAGCATAATACGAGAACACCCGGATCTACAAGGAAAGAACTAAGAAATGGCATGACTCTAGGCTTCGAGGGGACAAAGATTTCAAGGTAGGAGACCTAGTAAAAAAAAATTAACTATTTAAATCTTTGATTCAAGAGCATCTGGGTAAAGTCAAATCGAGATGTACGGGTGCCAAATGTGGTAAAAACTGTGTATCCATATAGGACCGTGGAAATCACAGATAAAAACGGAGTCAGCTTCAAAGTCAATGGACAACGGTTAAAAAAGTACCACGAAAGACATATTGATACGGAAGATAAAGAAGTGGTGGAATTCGAGAAAGAATCGTAACAGATGAAGAACTGAGAGAAAAGCTAACATAAAGACATTCATCTATAAACAAAAGTGCTTTCTGGAGAACAACCATGAATGTTATTTAATTTTATATCAAGTCTGTCTTCCCAAACATCATACGGGCTCATTCCGCCTCCATACCATAACGGCGTATTGATGTCATGGAAGTTAATCAGTCTTTACTTTTTATGCACTTTAAAACATTATTGTCAGTTCTGGCAATACGACATATTCATGCACATGATACGGCGTATTCACCAGATTGACTCGTATTTAGTTTGTTTAGTTTAGTCTAAATTAACCGTATGTACCAAGATAGGAATACATGTTTTTCCTATATCTTATACAGGACCCCGTGAAAGAAATATCAAAAAATATTGGTGGAGAATTTACAAATCTAGAGATCTTGAAGTGGTTGAGGGTCTAGAAACTTCCAAGGCGGCTGTTCAAACGCCAATCTTGGCTAATAAACTCAACATGGAAATCTACCGAACAAATATCAGGGAGTTTCTCATTCTAATTCTTTTAATTCTATTTAATGTTTTATCTATACAACGAGGACGTTGTATAATTCAAGTGGGGGGATGGAATTAGAATGTTTACTTGTCCTAATTTTCACACTAAAATGCTTAAATTTAAAAAAAAATTCAAGCATACTTTTGTGAAATTACTTGATACATAACCCGCACCACAATAACCCTTGTTAGATATTATGAGGATTTAACCTATCCGTTTCTAAATGTTTACTCAAATTCTATAAAATATGAGTGTGTCGGTGATGTAGTAGACTTTAGAACTTGGCTTGGTATATCTATTCGAGACCATAATAATAAGTACTAATTTAGATGGAGTAACTTGTTTAAATTGGTAAATTTTAGGATTACACCCAAATCGCCTTTACATGTTGCTTATTAACTAACTACACCCGTTAGTTAACCCCCGTATAAACCCTTTGTTTACTCTCATTTTAAGAGTAAGATGCCCCTAGAACAACCCGTAGAGCCAATCCTTTATGAACTACACCAATTATTTGTTTCGTTACACCTTTACACCTTAGCCTACCCTGTTAGATTAAGTTTATTTTACAGTTGCTAGTTGCTTAAAGTGTAAAGTTTGTATTTCCCGAGTCTTGTGTCTATTTTGGTACGGTTGAAAGAAATTTGCACATTGCAAATGAGAATGTATATTATAGTCAAAACTCATGTATTTTTACAACCAATCCCCCCAGTAAAATTTAATTGGGTACATTGCCGAAGAACAAATGATTATCGAGAGAATATCCGGAATTATTATGATCGTGAAGATGGTGAAACTACACCGAGTTTCATAGTATAGTGTTAGCAAAAAAATTCAAAAAAATTAGAAAATCGCAAAAACAAATCTTTTTTTAAAAATTAAACACAAAAATTCTTTTTGGAAACCGAAAGTCAAAGGTGCACGGTAGCTCTCTAAAAAAACGCACAAAGAAGTGGAAGAGCGGGTAAGCGCGAAGCATTTTAAAAACCTTCTCCTTTCGGGTCGAAGTTCGTTGGATCAACCCTCCTTATACCTCTCTTATAGTTTGTAATCCTAAAGGTGAGCCGATTTAACAATTGACAACTCGATTTCTTTTGTTGTTTATAATTTTTTGGATTTTTTGATTACTTTATAATATTTTGTATTTTTTTATACAAAAATTTCACAAAAACAAGAATAACTTCCTGGGAAGGATCTTCAAAAAACAATCTTCAAACGATAACTTGAAATTCGTAACACAGCCTCGCCGGTAACGGCGCCAAAAATTGATCGTAGTCAATAGTATATATATATATATATAATAAAGGTAAATCGGCAAATCACTTTTAACAAGCGATAAACCAACTCACAAATAAAATATAATTCCTGAAGTATCGACTTCGAAAGTAACCCCTTCTAGTCGTTTCCTGGGTCGTTTATGTTCCAACGAGGCGTGAATTGAACTTTTTGTTGACGTTTGTAATCGGGATTTTGAATGGATTAAGATTTTTGATTTGCATTATAATTTCTACAAATATAAAGAAAATAACAAATAAAAACAAGCAACAATTAAAGCGAATACGAATTAAACACAAAAAAACGTTAACAGGATTTTGGAAATGCAACCTAAAAACCTAAAACTTTAAATTTTAACCTTAGAAATGCAAATTTAATTTTTAAAGGTCCTAAATGATAAAACAAAATTTAAAAAAAAAGAATTATATTTTTTTGACTTTTATTTAATTTATTATGAATTAAAAACACTTTTAATCTAAAAATATTATTAAAAATACTAAACTAATGTAGAAAAATATGAAAAATTCAAGAAAAGAACTTTGAACTATAAGGAATCTAAGAAAAATACTAACTGGAAATATGGCTGAACGAATAAGCTGCTAATAAGCAAATATAAGCTGAAAGCTTAAATTAGTAAATGCCCTTATATATTAAATGTTGCATATATAAATTGAAAAGGTCCCAAGGGCAGATGGTAGTGGAGGGTGTGTTAAAGGTGTTGGTTATGTTGGGGGTGAGATCGCGGGTTCAAGTCCTGGCCCTTATTTTTTCAAAAAATATTTTTTTTATTTTCTTTTGGAAAAAGCTAACTATAAGCACAAATAAGCAAATTTAATAAAACAACTTTTTCTAAAACATGCAAATAAGCTAGGAAAAAGCTACTCAAAAATGACAGAATGACTTGGAAACTTTTTAACTTTTAGAATTAAATGATTTCTCACATAAGCTGCTATAAGCTAAACTTCAAACTGAATAAGCTACCAGAACTTTAAACATACCCTAATAAACTATTCAACACAGAAAAATAAGCACTAAAATAAGCTGGAGATTTAAAAATCAAACAAGCTATCTTGGCTATAAGGTTCTAAAAACAGTCTAAGAGCACTTTTTAAGGTAAGTTTTAAGCTAGTTGATCAATAAGCTGAACCTTAAAAACTTCAAACAGATTAAGCTACTACTATAAGCTATAAGAATAAGCAAAAATTAAGCACTAAAGAACAATAATAAGCTAGATAACGACTATTGAAAACTGACAGATAAATCAGTATGCTGACTTTTTTGGTTTTTTTAATGTTTAAAAATGACTATAAGCAGCCCTAATTTTAAGCTAGATTAAGCTAATTTAAAAACTTAAAAGGTGAAAATAGATTAAGCTAGACGTCTAAAGAGCTTGTATTATCAAACTCAGACCCTTAAACAAGCTTAATCATACTAAAGATGGCTGTTGAAAACAGGCTTTTAAAACTTTAGAAGTTGACTTGAAAACTAAGATAGAATTTGACTTAAACCAACAAGTCAATTGCACACTTATACCAAACTCATTATACTACATATATGAGCTAAAACAAGCATGAAATCAACACTGAATAGCACATAATCAAGATTTAAACAAATAAACTTTGTTTTTAAACAAGAGTAACACAGATTCAAACTATGTTTAGATTGAACCTAAAACTTGAGATTTAAACAATAACAACTTATTAAAATTATCTTTAAGACTAAATTAAGGCTTTTTAAAACTGACTTAAGTGTCAAAAGTGACTAGGCAACACTAACATGTGTTAGTGCTGCTTATGCCAAACACCCCTTTAAGATATTGAATTTCAATTTTAAGCTGACTTAGACCAAATTAAGCTCTAAAATGTTAAAACAGATTAAGAACAAGGATACTTAAGGACAAGAAAGCAATTAAAACTCATAAATAAGCACTTAATAATAAGCAAACTCAAATAAGCTATTTTTTTTACTTTTTAGGACAGATTTATGAAAACTAAGAACAAGTGAGATTTAAGCCATAACAGAGCACAAATTAACAATAAGCAACATAAATGAGCATATAAAGGTAATAATAAGCACAAAATAAGCACTTCAATATGCTGCATAGTAATAAGCTAAAAACTGAAAATGGGAACTTACTTTTTATTGAATAACTTGGAGAGTACAATTGGTTTGAAAGAGAAATTGCTTAGGACATGAGCTTAAAATAGAGAAATAAACATAAAACGTAAAGTAAAATTGCTGGAAAAGAAAGATGTAAAAGATGCCCTTCTTGCTCGAATTCTTCTTCTATTTATAGGGTTGTGTGGTGAGGTGAGGCTGCCAATCATCTTTAAAACCTTCTAATTATTCCATATTTGCTTATGGAAAACTCTAATCACCATTAAAACTGCATCTTTAATTCATTTGACTTTCCCTTTATTCTTGTCGCGTTTTAATGTCCAATAAGGGGCCTTGAATGTGCCAGCGTGGCACTAAGGTGTCAGGATGTGTTAAGGGGTCCTTTGTGAACAAATCGCAATATTGGAGAAGTGGGTTTTGCCCTGTTTTAGGGGTTGGCGCCTTTTTCGGGCTTATTTTATTATAATTCAAAATTGGGGTTAAGGGAGATAACGGGCATTTAGGGTTGAGGACTAACGGTGTAAGGTTAAGGAACTGTCAGTGTTAGTCCCTAAGGACTAACGGTGTAATAGATAAGTGGGCTCGTTAAGTGTTATGGTTTTGGGCTGTTTTGATTTGGGCCGGTTTATTTAATTTGGGTTTGGACTTTTAATAAAAGGTTTAGGCTTATTATATGGGCTTTTGTTTTAACAAATAAGCTTAATGGGCTGACTCGGCCTATTAACTTGGTAATGGGTTAGCTAAATAAGATGCATATGCCGTCGGCTTTAGTTTTCCGTGCTCTTTTCAGTCCCATGCTCGGTTTTGTCCGGTTTTTGCCATGTTTTTTTGTCTTTTTGTGGATATCCATTACCTCTGCAGTAAATACACAAAACAAGTATATATTTGACATTTTAAGTCCGTTTTTGGTCATTTAAGCTCATTTTATTGAGAAAAAGGTATGTGTATTTAAGCACATACCAACTATTAAATGTGTATTCCATGTCTATCCTAACCCCTTTATCACCCTTTAAAACCATATTACCCTTGTTGCCTTTAAGAATTATATAGACCCTAATTCTAACTGGTACAGATTTGTGTATTTTCCAAGCTTATGATAGAATACATGCTATGACTGAGCAATTGAGTGATCACCTCGAAAATGAAACACTTAGACTAGTAGAGAGTTGGGTGACTTTTTATCCCCTTTTCATGAGGTGTTCGGCTTTGATGTTTTCTAGCATAGGCTTTTATAGATTCATTTCTTGAAATTATCCTTGAGAAATCTTTTTATAAATTATTCTAACAGGTTCTACTTGAAGGCAAACAGAAGTCAAGTGGGGAGATATTTATAACATCAAATATTTAATACTTTTTAGTGTCAAATTACCCCTTATATTACTTACAAATGTTTCACTAATACTCAAAAATGAGATATTTTCTATCATTTTGTAGTTTTCAGGTGAAATGCAGGTAATTAACAAGAAACAAGGGAAAAAGGACTAAAAGTACAATTATTCGAGGATTCTTAGAAGTAGTTACGGCATAACAGATTTGAAAGGTTATGTCGTAACAAATCTCAAGCAAAGACACATCATTCATGAGTAGATTACGGCGTAACCACATATATGGTTGCGCCGTATCCAGTATTAGGGAAAGAAATATCAGTTGACCAAGTTTGAGATACTAAACTATGGAAAGAGGATATGCATAACATGGCAACTACTTATGACGTAACATATTCAAGCCTTTAATATTGAAAGCCACGTCAGTACTTTACGGCGTAACACCTTATGTGGTTACGCTGTAACCAATCTGAAGTCAATTTGCATTTACTACTAGTTTACTGAAGGGTTTACGGTGTAACCAAAAATTGGTTACGCCATAAACTTTTGTTACGGAGTAACCAAAAATAGATACACCATAAAGTACATTTTTTCCTATACTTTGGAATGTCGAAGTCAGCAAGGTTACGGCGTAACCCAGAAATCAGTTACGCTGTAACACCCTCAGAAGCCTATAAATAGGATCCGAATTCAGCCTTAAGAGTCATCCTTCTCCCTCCCATCTGAGAGGACGACTGGGACATCTCCTCAATTTATTTTTTAACACTCTCCAGCCTTTTAAGAAGGAAGAATCCGGTCTCGATCATCATCATCATACAGTTTGATTCGATTATCATGTTTTCATTACTATCATTAATTGACGATAATATTAATTGTATGAATACAGTTTTTGGCTAAGCTTATCTTATTAATTATCATTATGATTCATTTACTTTTTGCTAATTGTGGATTGGGTATATTACTTTGACCATAAGAATGCAAAATATGATGCTCGCTCACCATGATCAGTGGGACAAATCCCTGTTACTATAAAGGCTATAGGGGCTGGGATTTGCGAGATAATTGAGGATTAGATGATCCTATAGGTATAACCTACGGGGCTGTCACGAACCCGCTGGAAATCAAGGACACGTCGCCAAATGGTGTGTTTGGTAACGGGTTTAATATAATGAAGGATTTAGAGATTTGGTGTGAATCGTTTAATCCTTATGGTATAATGCATTTAGATTATGGAATATGGTGTTTAGGATCTGGAAATGGTGGTGATTCATGGTGGTAGTGGTGGTTAGTGTGGTGGTGATATGGTGGTGTAAAGGGGTGTTTGGATCATTGGATCCTAAGACCCTCACCTAGTTCTCTTCCTCTCAAATAAAGGTGTGTGTGTTTTTGTGAAGAGATATGTGTTGGTGTTGAATAGTGTGTAAAATAAGAGATTATCCTCTTTATTTATAGGCCAGACAAGGGCAAAAGTGCGGCGCACTTCCTTGAGAAGTGCGGCATACTTTGCTTCTTTATTGCAATAACATTAATTGCTGAGACGAAGTGCAGCGCACAAAGTGTAAAAGTGCGACGTACTTGAGGTATTAACTGCTCTTCATTAACTCAGCCTCAAGTGCAGTGTACTTTGGGTAAAGTGCGGCGTACTTGGCACATTTTTAGCTCTTTGAGATATTTTCTTCGTTTAAGTTTCATATCTTCGCGTATTCTTTCATTTTCTTCCACGACACGTACCATGAACCTATAATAGCTGTAGAATAGCTATAATCACTTAACACATACATAAAATATTTAGCAAGAAATGTTAGATAGAGAAAGGCTTTGTGAGGAAGGTTTTAGTAAGAGAAAGATGAAAGAGAAAATACTTGTTGAACTATATGAGAAATAAAACCAACCAACCACCTCTCTAAGGCATGGAGACGTGTATATACTTACAAGGGACGGATGGGCCTTGGCTTAATGGACTTATCCATGGGCCTTGGTCTAACTACCTAAGTAAGTTTCCAAATATTAACTTGACGAGCTAACTACCGATATCTATGAAGTGACCGAGACTTTTCTAGGAATTTTGTATTCCTAACAATCTCCCCCTAAGGGAGGTCACTTCATGTTACAAAAACTTAAACCTAGCATACTATGCTGAGTCTTCATTCTTGTGCTCGCAGACTTGAATTTCTTTCTTTTCTTATTCTTGTGAATTTGTTGTAGTGACCTTGACTTTTAGGCTGGAGCACATTCCTTTGACTTTAACTTGTATGTGATCCATCCAATCATAATCTCTATTCGTCATCTTATGATCTTTTGCCATCTTGTGAACTTGTGACTTCTGGACCGACATGCCCATACCTTTCTTGATATGTTACCTTGAAAAGCTTTAATATTGCATCTTTCTTGAGTTTTTTTACCTATAACACTTTGTCACTTCGAGAAAGACGTTCGGTATCAGAGTGACGAAAACTTCTTTAAAATTCTTTGACTTTAATACTTCGTCACTTCAAGAAAGACGTACGGTATCAGAGTAGCGGAAGTCTTGAAACATATACTTGAGCTTTCATAATGTATTTATGTTTGTCGGTCAGGTATGATCATGTGGCTATGAATCTTGTGAGTCAGCTGGAATCAGGTACCTTCACCTCCATCTTTAAGTATCCTGCATTAAAATAGTTAGCAATAAAGCGGGGGGACAAATATGGCTTTGTCATTCGCTCGTGTTTGGTTGGAGTAACCTTCGAATCCGTGAGGATCGACCTGTGATCAGGTAGATTCAATTTAAGAAGAATCTCCTTGACAGGATTTCCAGCTGAAGTATAGAATCTTTCTAACACATATGCATTAGATTCATCAAACTCAGCATGTTCTCATTACCGGAACGTCTCAAAGCAGACATCACGATAAGAGTGAACCAGTGAGTTACTATCTCACCGATTGAATAGAAAAATCAATTTGAAAAATCAATCGACGTGTCACTTGCTAAAGTGGTTTTGTGACACATCGAGAGTTTTAAGCAATTCAAAATTCATTCAATTCATATACTGGAACAAGTTTGATTCATTAAAAATCATACCATCGTTTCTTTCCAGTTGTCACAAGTTTGATTCATATAGAATCGCACAAGTCACCTACCATGAGCTTGTTTGATGTTGGCTCAAGCAGGATTTCCATCTTTACTGTGATTACTTGAGTATCACTATGATGTTCTAGCAAAATCATAAGGATAAGGGGTAAGACTCTTTATATATTTCTTGTTATTCACATTGTATGAGATAGCAAGCATAATTTTGACAAGTGTCCTAATGAGATTTATGGATGATCTATTTTGGCTCTAGACTCAATAGTGCACTTTGGTTTTAGTGATCGAAGGCTAGAGCAGACTGCCACCTTTTAAATACCAACTAACTCAGAGTGAGAAAGTTGATAGAAATGCGTGCAATCTCTATGAGAAATGAAACAAGAGTCTGTTGAGAGACCTTAAGTTGCTAAGGAGGGTTGTGCATTGCATCACTAGGTCTATGATGTCAGTCTTCAATGTCAGCAATCATCTTTGTGATTCTTGAAAGCAGATGTATTGACTCGGTTTTTGCCTAAGTGTAAGGAGGGCTTCTTTCTTTTCACCCTTTATCTTAACTTTTCTTTTTTAATTCTTCAACCCTTTCAGCTCTTATCGAGACTTCATAACTAGTACCTTGTTGGGTTTGTTCCAGTGCTAGCTCCATCTCAGTCGGTACTTTTCCCTTATACTCACTTTTACTCCTTTTTTCATACCTAAGGACTACTACACTATCTAGTGGAATATCGCTGGGTAGATCCCTCCGGTTCTGGCTGGATCATGGGAATGAATACCTAAACTTAACCACCTTATAACTCCAATACAGTAAATTAAATGGTCGGTCTTTGGTACTTCCACGTTTCAGCCAATCACGTAACCATTTGCTCCCCTTTTATATGTGCATCGATTAATCGAAAGAGTTTGGCACATAAATGGGATAGCGTACACTTGATCTTAAAAATCACATTATTAGCCATATATTTTAATCACATTTTCTTCCCTTATCAAAAATATTAAATCTCTTGATATTTTAGATATCAATTGATTCAAATATAACTGCTTTCGGGTGAAAAATGTCCAATTATTAACAAGCTGTATTACGAACATTTTTCAATGCTCCCCCTCAAATTATGAGGGTATTATATGGTGTTTGAGTATGTTAATTTGAAAAAAATTTAATTTACTAAGAAATTCTTGAAAATTCATACTCAAACACTATATATGCTTATATTTAAGTCTACACTACACATTTATATATTTACAAATTTTAATATGTATGAGGTTTGACCTGAATGATGAGAACATTATATGATAAAATCATATGGTTCTTTGTCGCAGCCGTAGGTCGTCCCGTAGTCTCTCTTAAGAAGTTGTCTTAGCATCCTTCTAAATTAGCAATCCTTTCTTGAGTAGATTCAAAGCAGATGTGCAAGCCGCATCAAACAATCTTGATGTATAAAGCCCAAATATCCGAAGTACACAATTAATTTGAAATCGTAACACCAAAGTCAATTAAGTCCCGGATGTCTGTATTCCTCTTTACACGATAGTGATAATATAAATTGAAACTCCAAAGTCAACTAAGTCCCGGATGTCACAATTATTCCTTCTTAAGAAGTCGAAATGATAACACCTAAGTCAACTAAGTCACAAATGTACTCATTTCTTTCTGCAGAATAAAGACTAACTTAAGGAATCATCATACTTATCAAACCTATGTGTACTTATTTGATCAAATGTTTCTACTCCTTTGAAAAATAAGCTTAGTGATTAAATGTTTGGGGGAGCGTTTATTGAATCAATAACCATTCTTCTCACTCTTAGAATAAATCTTCTTACAACACTTCCCCCTAGTATTTTAAATGATGCATACTAATTTTCTCTGCGGTTATGACATTTATCTTCTCGAAATGACCTAAAATGAGAATAGGGTATGAATTCTATCACGTGTACTCATTATCTTTCTTGTATATCTATTCCTTCCCCCTTGCTGGTTTCGATACCTCAGAATCAACAAAACCTAGTACGCACATATACTTGAGATCCTGTTCGAAGAATTGATAAGCTTAAATCTCTTCTGTGAGAATCAACTAAGTCTTAAGTTGCAAATAAGTCCCTAAAGTTTGAAACAAATGACATCTAAAGCTCTTGTAGTTAATATAAATTAACACCCCTTAAAAATGTTATCCATCATTATCCAAAATATTATCTGTTTATTCCGTGACTTATTTTGAAAGACCATTTCAAAAGATTATTTGATGACATATTCGCCCCCTCAAATGATGACCCGTTTTCTATTTAAAAAGCTGTTTTCATTGTTTAAGTGGTCGAATTGTCTTTGAAAATCTTTTAGTGATTACTAAAAACACTAATTCATTATGAAGACAACTTTTTACCAATAACAATAAGATTTCTCTTATTTTGACAAAGAGATGCACTGATACGTACATTTATTGTATATAGGAAGCACATGTTGTGTTGCAAAGTAAACACAAGCCTTTGCATGGTCATAAAGTAGACCATGCCCGAGAATAAATTCCCGTTGAGAGGTCAAGTTTCTTTTTTGACGGAATACTTGCGTTTAAGATGATGACGGGGTTGCTATCTGAAATAATAGCAAGCCATTTATGGCATGTTTTGAAAACATTTGGAACTTCTGCTCGAACTTCATTTACAGCCTCGTATCATTATTGAATGACATTTCTAAGACCATGAATGTTATCGATTTTCAGAAGACATGCCATTATTACCTCATTTTTTTTGGTTTTATATATTTTATATTTTTGTATTTTGATTTTATAAAAGTTTTCTGAAAATGAAAAATCTTTTTGGTTTTTATGGGTTTTAATATATATACATATTATACAGGATATTTGAATAGGTACCACCACTATTTATCAACTTCATCTGCCAATTGTTTCAAAGTCTCTGGCGTAAAACTCCGCATTCCCAGCTTGTTGATAAGAAATTCAATTCTTTCTCTGCCAAGGGCTTTAGTGAAGATGTCCGCCAGCTGATACTTCGTATTGACAAAATAAAGTTCTACTACTCCATTCTCAACTTGCTCTTTTATGAAGTGGAATCTGATGTCAATATGTTTTGATCAAGAATGTTGAACATTGTTGCAGCATAAGGAAATAACGCTTTTGTTATCACAGTACATTAGAATTTTATTGAATCTAAGGCCATAGTCAGTAAGCTGTGATCGCATCCAAATGACTTGAGCACAACAACTTGACAAAGCAATATGTTCAAAAATTATATCATCAACATAAATTTGTACCAGGAGAATATCTTTGCCTTGTCTTCTGATGAACAGTGTGGGATCCACAGTTCCTTTAGATAATTCCTAAGAGAGTAGAAACTTCGACAATAGATCGTACTACACGCGAGGAGCTTGTTTCAACCCATAGAGGGCCTTCTTAAGCTTATACACATGATTCGGACTGTCTTGATCCACAAACCCGTCCTGTTGGCTGACATAAACTTCTTTACGCAGAATACCATTCAAGAATGCCGTCTTAACATCCATTTGGTAGACGATCATATTCATGTGAGCAACATAGGCGAGGAAAATTCGAATAGCGTCAAGTCTAGCCACTGGAGCAAAATGTTCCTCAAAATCAATTCCCTCTTCTTGACGGTAACCACGAGCAACCAATCGAGCCTTGTTCTTTAGAATACCTCCTAATTCATCCAGTTTTACCTTGTAGATCCATTTTAAAGTAATAACCATCACTTTATCTGGACGAGGAATGAGTTCCCAGACTTCAAGATGTTCAAATTCATTAAGTTCCTCTTGCTTTGCTTTAATCCAACATGCTTGAGGTAACGCATCTTTATAGTTCTTTGGTTCAACTGATGTGAGAAAGGCATCATAGTGCTTGTTCATGGAGTTGGAGTCTTGTGGAAACCGGTCTTTCGAGTTCACCGATGATGTTGTCTAAAGGATGATCCTTGGTCCATTTGGTAACGTGTTCTGAGTTAGGAGCAGCAGTGTGCACTATAGTAGGAATAACATCCGAAGACGAATATGCTTCAGATTCATTTTCTGGAATTGAAATACCAAAGAATGGATCATTATTGATGTATGAAACGTCTAAGTCATGATTGTCTTCTTCAACATTGTTAGGAATGATAGGAGATTAAGTTTTGGGTGTTGTTTGAGAGTTACTTGGTAATGGTGCATCTTGGTCATCCCGTTGTGATGAACGTGAAACCGGTTAGATGCAGCGGGAAAACTAGAGCAAATCTACTTCAGCATTAGAGCATGATTCAGGGCTGGGCGATCAACACTTGATGGAGGGTTGAGTAATTCACCAAACATTGGTTGAAACAATAAATCCTAATCATTTCTTGAAGGTGGTACAAACAGTGTTAAAGTAGGAGGGTTTGGCACGAGTCCTGAACTTATTGTTGCCGAAGTTATTTCATGAAGTACGGGTCCTGAACTGCTGTGTTCAGAAGCCATTAAATGAAGCTCGGGTTATGCACTAAATTATACATAAGCCATAGAATGAAGACCGAGTTACAATCTGAAGTAATTGTAAGTTATTTTTCTTGAAGTCTGAGTCCTAAGCTGATATTTACTTAGAAGTCTTTGACCATATTGATTAGATGTGTAGAGCAGCCCGAATCGAATTACCAAGGTACAATTTGTATGACATGCATTGTACACTTGAAGAGAATAGAGAAATAGAAACATTGGATCCCATATGATTTTTGGGTTCCAAGTGGTTAACAGTCCTAGATTCTACAATCTTAGGTGCACTACTCGAACTTGCATGATTTGTTTCTTTGGGTATCCATTGAGATGTACTACTTGGTTTTTTGTTTGTTATTAAAGTTGATTTAACAGGTATCCTAGGAGGCACTATTTTAGTGGAAGTGAATCTAGTTAAGGGGTACTTAGTTCCAACTATAGTGAAAGTCTTTCCTGTGGGTACCCATTTATATCCAACATTTTTAAAAATTTTACCAGTAGGTTTCCATTCTTTCATTTTAATGCTCTTAACAACCTTAGCTCTAGCACGATCATTCACTTCAGACAAATGTTGTACAACACAAAAATCATGTCTTGCATGAAAATAGCATTTGTTGCATGTTAAGCACACAGATTTAGACTCACTATCATCTTTAGTTAGTCTAGGCTTAGCATTCCTAGGGCTTCTATTTTTTGAGATTTCTGGTTGCTACTTAATGGTTGCATGATCCTATGGTTCTTTGTTTCACTTCGAGGTTTTGATATGCTAGCATTAGTAGAACATTTATCATTTGTAGAAGGCACTAAAGGTTTGCTAGTGGTCTGAGTCTGGTGAACATCTACTTGAATTTGTGTGTTATTGTCTAATGTTGTAGTAGTCTTTGCAAAAGGGCTTTGTCTTGCTTGTTCATTGGTGTGCGGCAACACTTTTCATATCAATGGAGGAACTTGGCCATGTATCACTAACTTATGACTAAAAACCTCATGAATCTTGTTGTCGTCTACTGTAAGCATAAGCTAACGCATTATCCAAAAGGATTTAAGGTTCAGCTGTCTAACTTATCACGAGAGTGTCAGGCAATTTTTCTTAGTGATCATAATGTAGTCTACATGTGCTTCCCTATTGTTCTTAAGCTTTGGGGAGAGTGGTTCCAAGTCTACCTTATGCACTACGGGGGTAATCACTTTTGGCTTATTCACGGATTCATGACAAGCAACAACACTTTTTCCTTTTAGTTTCCTTAATTCTTCATTCAATGCTGTTATGACCAAATCTTTTTCCTAAAGACTTACATTTAAATCAGAGATTTCAACAGACTTTTGATTAACTTGATTAATTAAAGAATCACATTGGTCTTTTGATCGAATACATGTTGGTTTAATCGAGTCATAAAGTTGCTTATAAGTCTGTTTCAAATGTTCATTCTTAGCAATAAGGTTTGACACCCTATGATCCAATTCAATATTTATCATTTTAATCTCTTCTATGTCCTTTTTGACCTTATCCTCATTCATATTTTCACTTAGAGATTTAATTCTCTCTTTCAACTTCTTTATGACCTTGTCTTTCTCTTGGGACCGAGCTTTCAATTCATTTAATTCAAAATATTGATCAAAACTTGGAGCACTTTGATTTGAAATAGAATTGTCCCATTGAAAAATTTCCTGATTAAGTTGAGAGTCAACTTCTAAAGAGATGCAATGTTTTTCAAGACTGGTAAAGCTTTTGAACAATTTATTGTAAGTCTCTTTTTCAATGAAATCCTTTTTATTAAGAAGCTCAGTCTCAAGTTTGAGACACTTTTTACATTCATGCATATTCACAGAAGCATTATCCACAGAAGAATTCATAATTATGTTCACAATATCTTTATTAATGATTTATTCCAAGAGTCGTTCGTTTTCGTTCAAAACTTGATTCATTTTGACTTCAAATGTTTTTGACTCTAAACGATGTTGTTCCACAGCCTGTTCCATTTGATGAAAGACATTTTGGACTTCAGAAAGTTCATCAATCAAATATTGATCGAATGTATTAAATAAGTCCTTTAGAGCTTTTACAAATGGAATTATTTCATTCCTAAAATAAGTTTTTGTATGTTTAAACCTCCACGAGCCCTCAGCGATGGCCGTGGCCGTGGTTCTTTCTTTAACAACCACGTCAAAACTAGTAAGATGGTGTTTAAGTTTTTTCAAACTCATATTAACCATGCTGACTTTAGGAAGTTCTTTTGGAACTTCAACTTTGGTGGGTCTATTAGAAAGAGTGTGATCTGAAGAATTCATAGAATTCTGAGACCAAAAGGCTTGTTCAGCAGATAATTCAGTTTGTGGAACAAATCATGTTTCAAAATCTTGAGAAAGTTGGTTAAGAACAGCATAATCGACTGGTGTAGTATTAACTTTCTTTTCTAACATCATAGGATCCTGTTGTTTTAAAATCATTTTTGAATGACTCTCTTCAGCAAGCATTAAGGTTTCTTCGGAGTCAGGAATCACAATAGCACTAGTATTCTTAATGACATTACCATCATAAAGTTTTGGTTCCAACTGCTGAGCTTTCTTTAGATAGAAAGGATTTTGAAAACCTAAAGCTTGTTTAGTCGTATGATCATAGAAAAACTGAGGTTTCGTCAACATGTGAACAGTTTGCGCAAATTGATCTCTTTTAAAAACAATATTATCTAGCTGTTTGATCTTCTTTTCTAAGGCAATTTCCCTATCAATGTTTCTAGATTCTTCTTTCTTAAAATCATTTTTGAGAAGAGTAACCGTTTGCATTAAAGATTCCTTTTCTTTTAAATGTTCTGAAAGAGTTTGTTTAAGACAATCAATCTCTACAGACTGTACACTTGAATCTGAAATGATGTCTTTACTTTTTAAATCAACATTTTGTCCTTCTTTCAAAACTTTAACCTGTTCCTTATATCTTTCAAGCTCAACAGTTAAAGTATCATTGGCACTTTTATTGTCTAGATTTATCTTGGTATAATTAACTACTTGGGTTTTTAATTGTTCAATCACAGATAATATCAGTACATCTTGTTGTGCAGATGAGTTAGAATTCTGAACAGTTGTCTGTTGTGATTCTATCACATATTGAGAATAAGGAATGATATTGCTATCACTGGTTATTTCAGTCTCTGAATTATTCACAACACTCGACTGTTCAGAAGACGACATTGCCTGCACAACTTGATTCATCAAGTTGTTATCCACATTATCATGATTGTTTACCTCAACGAGAGCATCTGAACCATAATGAGATAAATTCTACATGAGCGCAATTTTGGCTGTGTTGAGTTCATCACAATCAGAGTCATATACATCCAACTCGGTTGCTAGCGGCGTGTGGTAAGATGTCTGAGAGGCCTTTACCTTTCTACAATACCTGGATATGCCAAAAATGCTAGCTCTTCCTCATGTAGAATTTGACCATTTGCTTGTGCTTCTACTAACAAAACTTTTTCCCGAAACCACGTAGCATATCTCTTCCTTTTTGGTTTTGGGCACTACTTTGCCATGTGGCCTTCTCCTTGACACTTAAAGCACTTTACCACCCTTTGACCTGTAGACTTTGTTCCAGATGAACCAGCTACAAACGAGTTTTGTCTTCCTTGCAGCTGCTGAACAGTAACTCTTCCATCCTGAATTGTTGCCTGTTGTCGAGGGTTTGAAGAATTTCTCAGCTGATTATTCGTGGAAGGGAAACGAGATGTGACCACTATAGATAAGAACGACATCATCTTGTTGATTGCGTCAATTGGATTTTTTTTTCCCATCCCCCCAAAAAAACCTTTTATAAACAACACGGGACAAGCACAGACGAGTCTAAAGCAAGAAACTCTGTTAGTTGTGGTTGATAATCAATATGAGAGTTAGTTTATGGTTGTGGTAAATGGTTTTGAGCGAGCATTAGATTGGTAAGTAAATGCTTGGGGGGTTGATTGGTGACAATGAATACGCTGATTGGGATAAGTAAACTCCATATGAGATAATGAGCTTGGCTGCTAGGGTTGTTGTATGTGTTGTTTGATAAGTGCTGTCTTGGTGGTTTACGTCAAGTGCCAACGGATATGACTTTGTTCTTTCAAAAGGACGAATTTCATTTTCAGAACTTCATGGTGTCAAGCTGAGCAAAGAGCTGATCAACGTTCGGGACATGTAGATCCTTCCACCAAATTGACATCAGGTCACAAAATTTGCTCATTCGGGAGGAAGCCTGTTCAAGAACTTCATGTTGATTGAAACGTTGCAACCTCATCTAGTAAAAATGTGATATCGTTGATCATTGAGAAATCTGTGGTAATACTGAGACTAGGTTTCTCCTTTAATGTAAGCAAACTTATCAAAAGAATCATATAACTTGCACTCTCTTTCTTGTTTAGTCAATGATGTTCCTTGCATTAATAGCTCAATTTGTTCCCATAAATCCTTGGCTACATGATGGTGACTCACAAGTGCATAGACGTCTGCTGGAACACCTTGAAGAATGATGTTTGTTTCCTTGACATCAGCTTCATATTGAAGTTTCTCGGGTGCTGACAGTTTAGGAATTCTCTTTCATCTCATTTCCCCATTTTCTTCAATCATTGGCCAAACAAAGGGACCATTTCTGATAGATTCAAGGATCAAGTAACCATTTTCATGGTTTTCCATGTACAGCTCCATTCTACTTTTCCACGAGTCGTACATAAGCTTGTCCAACATTGGAGGTCTGTTATCGACACCATTTTGTAGCAAATTAGGCAAGGACGACATTTTGACCGGTATGTTTAAAGGATTATTGTCGGATCGAAACATTGGTAAGAAATAGAAAATGTGTTTTAATAGGTTGTCTTTTAAGTCTTGAGATTTGTTTAGTTCGGTTTCAATTAAAGTTGACTAGTTCGGTGGTCTCTGAAATAAACTAGTTTGGTGGTCTTTGAAAAAATGACTAGTTCGGTGCTTCTTAGAAAAAATGACTCGTTCGGTGCTTATTAGATGACTAGTTCGGGTGCTTCAGAGATGTACTAGAAAAATTCGGTTATCTTGAATGACGAGGATCGTTGTCTTCTGGAGATGATAGTTCGGGTATCTCTGATGTAGACTAGATCGGCACTCACTGAAGATTGACTAGATCAGCACTTTGAAACCCACAACTAGTTCAACACTGACTAGTTCGGCACTGACTAGTTTGGTACTTTTTAGATGACTAGTTCGGGTATCTCTGATGTAGACTAGATCAACACTCACTGAAGATTGACTAGATCGGCACTTTGAAACCCACAACTGGTTCGGCACTGACTAGTTCGGCGGGTCTTTACGAAACCTACTTTTTCCACAACTCAAAAAGACACGTTTTTGACGATTGTTTTCCAAATTTTTTTGTACCAAAAGTGTTACAAAGCTTATAGGGACAAGAAAAATGCGAACTTTTAGGTTTTTAAGCCGAAAAATTTAAGAACAAGATTTTGACCTTTATAAAGCTAACAAACCCAAATGACACAAAATAAGAGATTTTCGTATGAATCTAAGCACACACACCTATATCCAAGGTTACTAGATCAAAGCTACCTATGTAGATAATCTTTTAGTGTGGAATTTAAGCTTAGAAAACAAGAAAAAATCAAAAGACGAGGCCTTTTTTAAGAAAAACTCACGAACCAAAACAAGTAAACACAAAATCTAAGCACACCACTCCATGGCTCTTGATACCAATTGTAGGACTAGCTATAATCACTTAAAACATACAAAACATATTTAGCAGAAATGTTAGATAGGAGCAGGATTTGTATTATATTTTATTTTACTCCCCCCCCCCTTCGGAGGATGGTGTTTGTGAGATAAAGTGAGAGTTTTGTTTGGTCAGATGCGTTGGGGTTTATTCTTGGATTAACTTTTCCTCTCATTTGTCTTGTCCCCCCCCCCCTCCCCCTTATAATGATTATTTTAAGTATTTTTTGTTTCCTAATACTGGTTGTGCGGAGGGGGGCGTCTTGGGGCCCTGCCCCGTGTCGTTCTGTTCCACCCCCAGTCAGGTTATTTATCGGTTCGGGTTATGGACATGTAGGTGTAGACCCCGGTTTTTGTTGGATGATTGGAGGTGAGAGGTCTTGATTTATTTATAGTTTGGTATGATACGGGTAGCGTGGACAGTTGATGTTGGGGGTTATCTATGAGAAAATCTGTTGAACTATATGAGAAATAAAACCAACCAACCATCTCTGCAAGGCATAAAGAGGTGTGTATATACTTACAAGGGGCGGATGGGCCTTGGCTTAATGGACTTATCCATGAGGGCTTGTCTGAACTACCTAAAGTAAGTTTCCAAATATTACTTGACGAGCTAACAACCGATATCAATAAAGTGACCGAGACTTTCTAGGAATTTTGTATTCCTAACAATAACAAATATACTCGATTAAGTATCGAAAGTTCTTATAATTAACCAAAATAGAGATATAAAAGCAAACATACGCATATAAAAAATATGTTTCTAAATGAGCGTTATCAAATCCTCACACACTTAAACTTTTCTTGCCCTCAAGCAAATCTAAGAAAAGAAATTTAGAAAGAAAATACCTAAATGACAAAATAAGAGAAATTTTAAATTTTTTAATTTTTTGACCATATCGAAAATATTGTTGGTTTTATAATAAATAAGTGCAAAAGGTGCAAACACCTCCCCCCACATACCTAAAGGTTTGTTTGTCCTCAATCAAAATAAGGAAAAATAAGCTTTGCAAAACAAAAATTGAATTATGCAAAATAATTTTGAATTTTTAATATGTGAAAACAGAGATGTTTGATAATACCCAACGATCTTCAAGTTGTAATCTCATGACTAAGCACCTCATGAATAAGAAAGTATTATTATCCAAACTCGGTATGTGATGTATTAGAGGGTAAATAAAGGGAAATCAAGTCAAATTTCTCAGGACAAGATTCATTAATTACCATAGGCTTGTACAAGAAACAAAATGCACGACGAACGTAAGCACCAGGTATAATATTTCAAAAGAATGACTTTTATATGGGTTGTAGTACATATAAGGGTTTTGGTTTTTAATAAGGGAATGGATAAGAGGAAATGGATAAGGCATGAGAAATATATACAGGAATTTGGTTTTATAATTAAATGCATGTCGACAAGTCCAAGAGACCCATGTTGCTAGTTACAACAATCCACAAACCCATGAGGTTATCGAATCTCTCATCAATATATCTGAAACATATCATAATATATCAATACGTCCCAAGTACCAACAACAATCCAACTTTTATTCATACTTTTTTCTCTCTTCTTTTTTTTCTTACTTTTTTTCATTTTTTTCGCACAATTAACAATTCCCCTACACTTAATATAAGCGTACACCACAAAAAATACAAAACTGAAGCAGGCCTTCTCCATCTTCATTAAAATGGCAAACACTTATAGCAAAGTACGAGCAAACTATAAGCAAAAATCAACCAATCATAACGAGCAACTAGCAACCAACCATTGGGACTTTCGACAAGGGGTAAGGCTAGGCTAAAGGTTATATATTTTTGTATTTATTTATTTTAGTTGATGAGAAAAATGAATAGAATGGCTCAGTGGGTAAATTAGAGGTATTTAGCACTAAAGATGAGTGTTAACAATTAGGTTTTATTTGGGTGGTTAGCTAATCAGTGTAATCAGCTAAAAGAATAAATAATGGATGGGCTAATTTGGGTTAAATCCTAAATTTCCTCTTTATCATATAAAAATACCCATATCACGTGAACGTGATCTCACTGCGGTCTCATAATGATTATCAAGCATAAAGTTCTTGATTCAAAAATCACCGACCCCGCTGTCTAAATTTTTTATAACCAATACCAATGCTCCAGAAAAGGCGACAAATTACAAATACACAGCCGTAACGACGGATGAGACACTTGCAATTGCATTCAAACCTTAACTCGAGAAAGCTAAAGGCAAAAGTTATCTTAGGTGTCAAAGATGGATACCGGAATCTCTTAAGATCTAAACCTTACATTTTTGAGGGATTGGTATAAATGCTCAAGTAATGTCATTGATTCCCGATCGGAATTGTGACACATCTTGGTGTCAAAACTTTATTTATTAACTAAGTTGTATTCTAATATATTAACCTAAGTGACAAAAGAATTTAAAAATAAGAATAGACTTTTAGATTACAGAGGAAAAAAGTTTACACTTTTAATAATCAGTCTAATTTCCAATTCATTTTCCTCCCACACTTAAGTTGAAGCAAAATATGCGTAATCAGGAAAATAACATAAAAGTAGGTTAAGTGAAAAAAATGGTTTAAATAAGAGAAACGAGGACTTCCCGGAGCTTATAAGTGTTCGGTTGAATTATGAAAGATACGGCGTAAAACAGAACGCCAAGCATGTGAATTCAACCATATATAATATACCGATCCGAATTTATATCACCTAGTGCAAGATGGCAACCACCAATCCAAGCTCCACTTATTTATGAAATCTGCAATATAAACAATACTATGAAAACTGTATATTCTAACACACTTTCGTAGGTTCACGATGCATGTAGCCGTATGCAAAAAGCAATTTAAACCCTCGGTTTCCCGAGGGGACGAGTTATAGTTTCGTGAGGGTTTTCAGCGAACACACCCACAAAGTTCAAAACACATTTATATATATTTTATATTTTCATTTTTAAAATTTTTTATTTATACACAATTTACTAAAACAAACACACATAAAATCTCTTTTGATTTTTAGTTGTGTTTTTTTATATGTGTTTTGGTTTAAAGACAAATACATATTAAGCACATAATTATTATTTAATGTACGAGCTTATAACTGCTTAACAAATAAAAATACAGTATAAAAAGATTAAATGTTTTTGGGTTTTTTTTTATTTTTAATTTTTCGCACCAAATCAAATCACAGATTTGGATTGGACAAAATAATATAATTTTTTTCAGACCCGAAGTCCCAGTCGCATTACAAGAATGTTCGGCGTAATATACTAAACCTAATTTTTAGATGTGTGGTTTTCAAACGATAGTCATTGTGTCCCTGCCCGCCCTTAGCGCGACAAATATTTAACAAAAGTAAGCCGCACACAAACAAATATGCGACGGTTTTATTATCAGTTAAATATTTTTGTGTTTTTCATAATTTATTAGTTAACACATAAATAAACACATTCACAAATAGAGACACACAAAAACACTAAGAACGAAAGAAGAAAATAAGGAAAAAAACCTGTTTTTAGATTTATAAATTTTTTTTTAAACTTTTCTTTTATATAGAGTATATATAATGCATATGACTCAAAACAAAATATGCATCACACAAACACGAACGAACACTGACAAACACAAACAAACACACAAAGAATAACAAAAAGAAAGAAACTCTTTTTATATTTTATAGTTTTTTAACATTTTTCAACACAATACATGAATACGCAAACGAGCACACGTAAACAAGCAATCCAAACAAATGAAAACACATAGGAATGAATACTAATATGAGTTTTAAAACAATCTATATGATAAGAAAAAAGAAAATATTTTTTTTGCCTAGAAAGTGCAGCGCACAAAAGATAATGTGCGGCGTATTTTCTGCAAAATTTTCAAACTTTTTTTACAAATGCAATAAAAGAGAAGTAATCAAACAAACTAATTAACATAAAGCATGGCCTTAATACAAATATTCGCGCAAAAACGATAATTATATTTAATGATCTTCATATTTTGATAATAACAAATATAATGTTATACTACGTAAAAGTTTACGTAAACAAGTTATTTAGTCGAATGTTTACTTGACGCCGACAAATCACTTAAGGTATGAATATGACATTATTAAATATAGTTAATGATCAAAGAAAAATATTCTCATTTGCATAAATATTTTCTAATCAAATGATTTAAGTTAATACCTGATTAATTATAAGCTAGTTATATTAATAATGTAAGATAAAATAAGATTAACCATAAGTGGAAACAATCTTTCTAAATCTTCCCAAATCTAGAAAATCTTTCTTTATTGGTGATAAGAAATATTTTCTTCTAGAAGAATTTATTAAACTAGTTTTAATAAGTACAAAACAATATTTTGTATAGATTTGGGGTTAATCACAAAATGCCCAATGTATGTCCACTCCACCACAGGATCACCAAAATACACTGGACGGATCCAGGGTATGGGAGATCCGTGAGTCGCAGGTATCACTCCCCTGGGACATATTTGATTTTCAAAAGGTTGCTTATAAATACCAACCTCAAGCTTTCATTTTATACAACTCTTGATACTAGTTTCTACAATATTTTATCTTTTTGTAGATTTCTTTATCATTATAGCTGTTACATAATCTCATTACAAAGTGATCAATCATTCACTCTATAGGTGAAGAACATCAAGAAGAGTCAGGCTAACGTGTTAATAGTTTAGTTGTGTCATCAGTTTGTCATAACATTCATTTGTTCTATTGTGTTGTTTTTTTGTGTATCATATGTGTATGATTAGGTTAGTTATTTTAGGCCATAAAATACATAGAGTTGTTAGATTGGTTCTATCTTGTAGTAGAACTCGGTATTCTAGCTTATTACGGAAAAAGTGTAAGACGGGACGTTCAGTTTTCTCCGCTCAATCGGGAGCTTGTTGACATAGTGAAGATAACTCTCAAGTTGGGTACTTGGGGAGTGGAGTAGGGCGAAGAGGAGCTTCATATTTTGTAGATTGTTTATTTACTTATTGCATCGCTATCATATACACTTGTGTATATCTCTTGAATTCACATAAGTCGACAATCTAAGTTTTAATTTTAAAACGGTAAAAACTATTCAACCCCCTTCTAGTTTTCACATTGCTATCAGAAGCTAGGTACAAGACTTTTCAACGTTATTGTACATTAAAGCTTGAATCGATCTATGGATTCGAATAAATATTTAGAAGGGAATCTATGCAATACCACTTTTTTGAAAGGGGGGTTGATCATATTGATCTTGGAAAAATTGATTTGAAATTATGTGAAACAAAGTTTGATCTTTGGCATATTATCGTGAATGGTGATTCTTCCACACGCTTGCAAAAACAAAGTTACCCCATATTTTAGAGGTTGTTCCTTTTTGTAGAACAATATGGATGATCTTAAAAAGAAAATTGATAAAATAATGAAGCTAAAATGGTTCTTTATAATTTTTATAAAAAGGAATACGACAAGAATTTTTACGTGTAAAATGCTAAAAGATATGTTGGAAATTGTTTGTTATACCATCAGGTAATAGCCAAGTTAAAAGATAATAAAATTGATTTTTGTTCAAAATATGAAACAATATACTATCCTTGAAGAAGATTAATGTGATACGGTTTTGCTAGAATTTAACCATATTATTTAGTCTCTTAATAGCTCTAATGAAGGTTTCTCTAGACCATAATGAATATGTAGGATGCAGTTTCTTAGGGCTCTACATCCTAAATGGAGAGCAAAGGTCACAACGATTGAAGAATCAAAAGATTTGTCATCACTAGCTCTAGACGAGCCTATCGACAATCTAAAAGTACATGAATTGTATGGTAAAGGATTTGAATTTTATTAGCGGCAAAAGGAAAGAGTTAAGTCCATTGCATTAAAAGCTAAGAAAGAGTCTAGTAATGATGAAACTTCGACATCCGGAAGCGATGGCAAAGAATATGCTATGGCCGTAAGGAACTTTAAAATTTTCTTTTGAAGAAAGGGTAAATTTGTTAGGCTACCAAGAGAAGAAAAGAAGCCATTCCGACAAAGATATGAGAAGAAAGGGAAGAGTGATCGGAAATGTTTTAGATGCGATGATCCAAATCATCTCATTGGCGATTGTCCAAAACCATCTCGCAACAAAGATCAAAAGGCCTTTATTGGAGGTTCTTGGAGTGATAGCGAAGATGACGCCGAAGACAAAACCAACGATGAAACTTGTCTCATGGCTCAATCGTCGAATGATGTAACTCTTAACTCTTCTCATTATAGTGATAAGCTATCTTTCTTGATAATGTACGTATGCAACTTAGAATACCGGCAACTTATGTGAAATTAGCTTAAAAATCATTAACAAGAATAAAATTTTGAAAACTAAAAGAGATCTTTTAGAAAAAGAAATTTTATAATTGAACGAGAAAATTAAGAAAGTCGAGAGAAGTAAAGAAGTTAAGATTGCATGTAAGTCATGTGAGGAACTTAAATTGGAAAACGCCAAACTTAAAGAAACTCAAGTTAAATTTATTAAATTTGATAAAAGTGCTAATTCACTAATAGAAATGTTAAACAATCAAAAGTCACCTAGTTGCAAAATAGGTCTAGAATTTAATAGCGATAAAGCTGTAACAAGCGAAACTTAAAACCATGAGTTTTGTTAGATGTCGCTGGAAAAAGGGACGGAAGGAATTTTACCATAAAGGTGCAGGATCCTTACTGATCCGTGAGACGCAACTATGGCGAACAAGGGAATACCAACATGTTTTGTAGTCAGCTATGTCTTCATAGATCGTGATTTTGGTTATTACTAGGAAAGAAGCTAATACATAATGCATTGATGAGTCAAAAGAAAACGTCTTTAAAAATCCCTAAAAGGGTATAGGTTATGTCAAAACGGAGTCTAGACCAAAAACACTCTAGAGAAAATCTTTCTTACCAAGTTACAATACACACCTCAATTAAGAGAAATTAGACAACCAATTCATCAAAACTTCTACCCTATTGGAATTGGAACAACAATAAATCTAAAGGTCTTGTACTAGGGGAAAATTGTCTCCCATTTCATCTCCAATCAATTACACAAATGCAAGGGATGTACAACACTAACATTTTTGGACCCATGAGATATTAGGGACCAAACACTTGAATTTGTTTTTGTTGAAATAGGTATGCTTGAGAACATGCTTGGAACCGGATGAGTGGATCAAAGATAGTGGTTGCTCCAAACATATGATCGGTAAAAAGAGTTTATTCTTACTACAAAGCATAGACGAAGGTTAATGTTGTTTTTGGGAAGTACTAAAAGGAACGATCATAGGCAACGGTACAATCTCAATGACTTCTTAACTAATTCTAATGTAGAACACGTAGATAACTTAGCCTTTTAAACTACTGTGTCGGTCAAAGTTGTGACAAGAAGTGTCAAGTCCTTATTCACGGAAGAAGGTAGAGATATTAAATTAGTAAAATCATAGGAATTGAGATTAGGAACATGGTTTTATACGTATGAAATTACGGGAATGAGTCAAGTAAACTATGTCTCGCCACGATATAGCTACTCTACCGTTAATGGCATAGGAAGACTTGGTTTTCTTAATTCAGCTATTCACATTTCTTTCACGCAATAAGCCGTTTTTTAATTCAATACATTGTCTCTATCTAAAGAATTAGTTTAGAAAACTTACCAGCTAAAGTATGATAACATTTTTATGATGCTTGACAAAATTGGGAGCAAGCTTACTGCAAGTCAATAAAGCGACTTAACTCATTAACTTTTTACTCTCACCTAACTATAAACTAAAAAAAAAAAATATGGTTTCCACTAAAAGATGTTTAGAATTATTACATATGGACTTATTTGGTCTATCGGAAATTAAAAGCTATAGAGGTAATTTATACACATTAGTTGTAGTAGATGATTATTCTAGGTATACATGGACTAGATTTCTAAAGACTAAAAATGAATCTTTAGAGAAATTTGAAATATTAAGTAGAAAAATTCAAAACCAACTAGGTAGTTCTATAATAGCTATTAGAATAGATCATGGTTAGGAATTTGATAATGAAGTACAATTCGGAGCTTAATGTGATGCACAAGGCATTACTCATAACTTCTCGGCTCCACGTACTCCACAATCAAATGGCGTAGTAGAAAGAAATAATAGAACCTTACAAGAAATGTCTAAGACCATGCTTAATGAACAATCCATTCCATAAAATTTTTGGTGTAATGTCATTGATACGTCAACTTATATACTAAATAGAATATTAATTCAACCAATACTAGGAAAAACTCCTTATAAAATATTTAGAGGTATGAAACCTTCTATAGAATATTTTAAAGTATTTGAAAGCAAGTGCTTCATCTTGAATACTAAAGACTATCTAACCAAGTTTGACCCAAAGTCATACGAAGGTGTTTTTCTAGGGTATTCTCAAAATAGTAAAGCTTATGTAGTACTAAATAAACATACAATGAAAGTCGAAGAATCACTCAACGTGACATTTGATGAAACTACTCCTCCTACCAAATTATCACCATTGTTTGATGATGGTGTTGGTGAAGAAGAAGCCATTAGAAAGAATACCAAAATAGTAAATACTAATAATGAAGAAGATGAGTCGATAGAAGTTGACAAAATTATTAACATTAAAGAGTCCAAGAATCATCCACTAGATCAAGTCATATGAAATCTTAATCAAAGAACCTTAAGATCTCAAGCCCAAAATCATAGTAATTTCTTTTGTTTTATATCTATAATACAACCTAAAAATGTCAATGAAGCATTAAAAGATGAAAGTTGGGTTGTAGCTATGCAAGAATAACTAAATCAATTTGTAGCTAATGATGTTTGGGAATTAGTCCCTCTACCTATAAGTCAATCTGTCATAGAAACAAAATGGGTCTTTAGAAATAAATTAGATGAAAACGGTATAGTATCTAGAAATAAGGCTAGATTAGTAGCACAAGGATATAATCAACAAGAAGGTATATATTATGATGAAACATATGCTCCGGTAGCTAGATTAGAGTCAATTAGAATACTTCTTGCTATTGCTTGTGTAAATGATTTTAAATTATATCAAATGGATGTGAAAAGTGCTTTTCTAAATGGTTTTATAAACGAAGATCCAGTGCTGTGTGAGTGTGGGAGGTGGTCAATGTTGCCTAACCCTCCGGGGTTCATGATTTCAAAAACTAAACTATGGTTTATAAAAAGATATAAAAACTAATAAAAAAAAACCTTTAAGAAGGCTTTATATGGTCTTAGTACGCTCCAAAAGCTTGGTATGTAGACTAAAAAAGCATTTTTGATAAAAAACATGATTTTTCATTAGGTTTTGTATGGTTACGATAAACAACTTTTTACTAAAAAATCAAAGTCACATCTTATTATTGTTCAAATATATGCCGACGACATCATATTTGGTTCCACGAGTCAAAACTTGTGTGATGATTTTGCGAAAATCATGCACGACGAGTTTGAGATGAGTATGATGGACGAGTTGAACTTCTTCTTCGGTCTTCAAATCAAACAAATGGAAAACGGAATATTTTTCAATCAATCCAAGTACATCAAGGAGATGTTAAAGAAGTTCGGGTTGGAAGATTTCAAACCAACCAAGACGCCGATGTCAACGGAGATTAAGCTCACTAAGGACGATGAAGCCGACTACGTGGATAGCTCTAAATATCAAGGTATGACTGGTGGTTTACTTTATTTAACTACAAGTAGGCCCAATATTATGTTTAGTGTTTTCTTATGTGCTCGTTTCCAAGAAAATTCTAAGACTACCCATTTAGAAGCCTTTAAGCGTATATTTAGGTATATTAGAGGAACTAGTCACTTAGGATTATGGTATCCGGAAGGAACCGGAATAGAAACTGTAGTTTATGCCGACTCCGACCACGCGGGCGATTACGTTGATCGCAAAAGCACTAGTGGCGTTTGTACGTTCATGGGATGTTGTTTAACATCTTGGTTCGCTAAGAAACAAACGGCCCTTGCTATCTCCACGACCGAAGCCGAATACGTCTCCGCCGGAAAGGCATGTCAACAAGCACTATGGATGAAACAAGCTCTCATCGACTACGGCATACGCCTCGACGACGTTCCGATTATGTGCGACAATAAAGGCGCTATCGACTTAAGTAAAAACCCCGTACAACACTCTAGAACTAAACATATAGAAATCCGTCACCACTTTCTACGCGATAACGTCCAAAAGGGCAATATCTCTATCGAGAAAGTTGCATCCGAAGATAATATAGCCGATATATTTACTAAGCCTTTAAAACGTGAAGTATTTAATTATTTAAGATTAGGATTAGGAATGATGGAACTTATCATGGATAGTGATTCTCCATCATCTCAAAAATAATTGTAAACGGAAATTTAATGTAGTAATTAATCATTATTCAAAAGATGTTAATTCTCATTACAAGTTCCAATTAAAAAACTTCTAATCGTGAACATAATCGAGATTAGAATTTCACTAGATAAAGAAAATATTAATAAAATGACCATAGATATTTTCTAAAATCAACATGTATAGTCAATACATGAAAATTATGAAATCGATTAAAATGGACGAAAACAACAATCATTGAATGGAAACTCACACTTGTGTTGACGATGTTTTTTTAAGTCTAAATGTTCATAAATGATTGTGTTATTAGTAATGGTAAAACTTATGCTAAACGATAACACACTCCTAGTAGGATCGACTACGTTGAATTTCCATCAGGAAGTTCATGACAAGTTGCATGGTTCACTCAAAACTTGGACGTCGACTCTGAAAATTATGTCACATACTCCTAATAGTAAGCATAACACACTCCAATAGCCAAAAACATAACACCATATCTCAATTTACTTAGAATCAACTCTGTCCATATTTGTAGACACCTGCGGATCATAGATCCACTATATGGAGATCTGTGCGTTATTTAGGTGGATCCGTGCGTCACAGATCGCGGGTA
>BQNB010029727.1:14646-47997 GCA_026074375.1 Tanacetum coccineum
GATTTAGCAATTTTCTTTTAGATGGAAATTTAACATAGTTCCAAGCCAAGGCGATTTAACAACTACCTTTACAAGGTGATTTAACAATTATCTTTGGAAGGCGATTTAACAACTTCTAAAAGGAAAATTAATTCACTTGAACTCAATTCAAAACTCAAATTTGCTAAAGTAAATTATACGGTTTATCTCTTTGATTTGTAAAATCCCGTGAAACATTCAATTGTCTTCCCGGTTTTATCAAGAGTTGTAAAATCCCGTATAGTTTCAAGATGTACAACACTTAAAAGACAACTCACTAAAAAACACAATTACTATCAATCACCGTTTGATCCATAAGTAATCTAACAAATATCAAATCAACATGGATTCAGTTATTCCACTTGGACAAAATAATACTCTTGCTGAGTATATGATACTCTCCGGTGCTGACAATCGTCCACCTATGTTGGACAAGGACTTGTATGATTCTTGGAAAATTCAAATGTAACTCTACATGCAAAATAGAGAGCATGGAAGAATGATACTTGAATCAGTTGAAAATGGTCCACTCATTTGGCCTACTGTTGAAGAGAATGGAGTGACGAGAACAAAAAAATATGCTGAATTGTCTGCTGCTAAGAAAATTTAAGCTGATTGTGATATGAAAGCTACCAATAACATTCTTCAAGGTCTACCAGCTGATATCTATTCACTTGTGAATCATCATAGAGTTTCTAAAGATTTATGGGAGATAGTTCAATTACTGATGCAAGGTACCTCTTTGACTAAGCAGGAGAGAGAGTGTAAGTTATATGATGCATTTGATAAGTTTACTTACATAAAGGGGGAAACACTTCATAAGTATTACTTGAGATTCACTCAGCTAATTAATGATATGAACATCTACAACATGAAAATCAAGCAATTTCAAGTTAATACAAAGTTCTTAAACAGTCTTCCACCGGAATGGAGCAAATTTGTGACTGATGTCAACCTCATGAAGGATTTGCATACTACTAACTTTGATCAGCTTCATGCATATCTTGAACAACACGAACTCCATGCAAATGAAGTCTGTATTTTGCGTGAACGCAATCAAGATCCACTTGCATTTGTAGCAAATAAGCAGATGACACCACCTCACTTCAACACTTATCATATAATATAGGTAAATCAGTAAATCACTTTTAACAAGAGCAATAAACCAATTCACAAATAAAATATAATTTCGGAAGTATCGATTTCGAAAGTGACCCCTTCTAGTCGTTTCCCGGGTCGTTAATGTTCCAACAAGGCCTGAATTGAACTTTTTTTGACGTTTGTAATCAGGATTTTGAATAGATTAAGATTTTTGATTTGGATTCTAATTTCTACAAATATAAAGCAAATAACAAATAAAAACAAGCAACAATTAAAGCAAATACGACTTAAGCATGAAAAAAACGTTAACGGGATTCTAAAACGCAACCTAAAAACCTAAAACATCAAATTTTACCCCTAGAAAAGCAAATTTAATTTTTGAAAGTCCTAAATGATAAAAGAAAATTTTAGAAAAAAGAATTATATTTTTTTTGAGTTTTATATAATTTATTATGAATTAAAAACACTTTTAATCTAAAAATATTATTAAAATATTAAACTATTTTATAAAAATCAGAAAAATTTAAGGAAAATTCTTTAAACAAATCTAAAATCCTAAGAAAAATAAAACTAGACAAGAAGCTTTTAAGAATAAACTGTAAATCAACTTATAAGCCCGAATGAGCAAAACACTAAGCACTCTTTAAATAATAAATGAAACAAACAATGAATGGAAAAGACCCAAGGGCATGTTGGTAGTGGAGAGTGGTGCTAAGACGTGTGTGTGTGAGGCTAAGGTCGCAGGTTCGAGTCCTGGACCTTGGTTTTTTAATTTTTCAAATCTTTTTACAAACACATAAAAAGCACACGAAAATAAGCAAGTTTTATATCTAGAAATTTTCCTGGATCTTAATAATAAGCACATAAATAAGGTAAGAAAAACACAAAAACACTTAGAAGTTTTTAAGCTTTTAAGCATAAACTAGAATAAGCTAAAAGCTACTAAAAGCTGATTAACAAAGCCAAATAAGCAAACAAGGACTAAAACTAGACCTAATAAGTAAATTAAAACAGAGAATAAGCAAATCAATTTAGCAAATAAGAAAGAAACCAAATAAGCAGTTTAAAAAAAAATTTGGTTTTTGGTGAAAATATAGCTTTTGCAGCCCTAGTTTTAAGCTACTAAAAGCTAATATAAAAACTTAAAAAGGCAAAACAGATTAAGCTACTTGTATTCTTAAATTCAGATCTTAAAATAAGCTTAATCTAATCAAACTTTGCAATTAAAAACTGGGCATTCAAACTTAGAAAATAACACAAAGACTTAACAGATTTTGAATTAACCAAAATGGACAAATGCACACTATATTCTATTGTATTAAGGACTCAAAATAGGCATGAAAACAACAACTAAAAACCACTAACCAAGATCTGATCAAACAAGTTTTAAAATGAAACTAGAAAAACACAGATTTGAACTAATGATAGACAAAGCCTTAAAAAGAGATTTTAAACTTTGAAAACTCTTAAAAACTGATTTAAAGTCCTAGTTAAAGCTAATCAAAATTGGCTTGGAGGTCAAAAGGCTAACCAGCAGTACTAACATAGGATAATACTGCTTGTTTCAAACACCTCTTTAAAACTCAGATTTGCCAATTTAAACTTGATAAAGACTTTTTAAGCTAAAAATTCTTGAAAACAGATGTTTAACTAAGTATAATAAGACTAATAAGCCAATTCTAACCACTAATAAGCACTAAGGAATAAGCAAATTAAATAAGCTGATTTGGGCTTTTTAAGACAGATTTTATGAAAACTTAGGAATTCTTGAGGACAGATTATGAGAGGCATAAAACTAAATCAAATAAGCAACATAAGGACTAAATAAGTAGTTTAAAGCAACAATTAAGCAGGAATAAACATAAAACAAGTAAAACATAAAAAAACTGATAAATAAGACAAGTACCTTAATCCTTTGCTCTAAACAAGGATTAATTTCTCAAGAGAGCTTTGATCAACAAGCTCTAGCTTATTTTCATAAGCTAGTAGACACCAATAAGCCCATCCTTAATTGGCTTATCATCCAGAAGCTTAACAATTGTGGAACAGTAATGAAAAAGGAATAATGAAACTTCATTTTTTATTGAATATTCTTGAAAGTACAATGCCTTGAAAGTAAAATGCTTATATAAAAATCTTAAGAACAGGAAATTGAATACAATGCAGGAAAAATAAAATTGCTGAAAAGAAAGTTCATAAAAAGATAAAAGTTGATGCTTCTTGCTCGAAATTCTTCTTCTATTTATAGGGCTATGTGGTGAGGTGAAACTGTCAATTCCTTCAATTCTTCCCAATCATACCAAAATTGCTTATGGAAAGCAATTATCATTGCCAATCACCATTAAACCTGTTTGTTGAGTGTTTTGACTTTCCCATAATAGTTATGCGTCATTTTTCGCCCAATAGGGAGCCTTGAATCTGCCACGTGGCTCTGGGAGTGTGTCAGGAGGGCGTTCGAAGCATTGGAGAAGTGGTTTTGCCCTGTTTTGGGCCTTCGTGCCTTTTTGGGTTTATTTAATTATATTTCAAAATTGGGGGTTAAAGGATAACGGGTGTTAAGGGTTTGTTTGGTTTAAGGACTAACTGTTAGTCCTGGTGTAAATCTCCAAGGACTGGTGGTATAAAGGTTTTAACAGGATTATTGTTAAGGTCATTGGGCATTTGGTTTGGGCCGGATTTATGGATTTAGATTTAGGCTTATAAGGTTTTATGTATAGATGGTTAATAGGCTAACTCGACCCATTAACTTGGGTACGGGTTGGCCCATTAAGATGAATACGCCTTCGGCTTCGTCTTTTCCACGCTCTTTCTAATCCCGTGCTCAGTTTTTGTCCGATTTTTGCCTTGTTTTTGTCTTTTAGTGAATATCTGTTACCTGCACAGTACATAACATAAAACAAGCATATATTTGGCATTTTAATTCGTTTTGGTTAATTAGGCTCATTTTATTGAGAAAATGATATGTGTATTTAAGCACATACCAGAGAGTTTCCCATTTATATAAAATTGATTGAGAACAAACAATAATATATTTCTCGAGTGTCGTATCCCGACGAGAAGTGAATTTGAAATCTATGAAAGTATTTTGTTTGATGCTTGAATATCAAGTATTTTTATTTTTGAATTCTAATTCTAAAAACGCAAAGGGAAGCGAGCAATCAATTAAGGCAACTAAGAATTAAAGCTAAAAATGATAACGAGAATTCTAAAACGCGACTAATTACCTAAATTATTAAAATTTAACCCTAAAAATTATTTTTTTATTTTTTTTATAAATTTTGAAAAAGTAATTATAATTTTTTTATTTTTATTTTATTAATTAAGAATTAAAAACAGTTTTAATCTAAAAATAATACTAAAAATGCTAAACTAATTTATAAAAATTCCAAAAAATTACTGAAAGTACTTAACACTAATACTAATGTAAGAAAAATAAAACTGCTAGAACAAGGCTTATAAATAAGCCCAGAAAAATCAAATAAGCTAGAAAAGCAAATCTGTGAAAAAGGATATAAAAGAAAATTGGCCCAAGAGACTTATGAAAAAGTCCCAAGGGTGCAGTGGTAAGTTGTGTGTGTGTTGAGGGAGAGGTCACGGGTTCAAAACCTGTGGCCTTTCTTTTTGACAAAACATTTTTTTTATAGTTTTTTATTAAAAAACACTAAAGTATAAGTGAAAATAAGCTAATTTAATAAATGGACTTAATACCAAAACTTAATAATAAGCTAATAAAAAGCAACCAATAAGCAACAGTTTGGTTTTCTTAATTCTTAAAAAATAAGCTAAACTGATGGGGCCTTTTTGGACCTAATAAGCTAACACAAACAACAAATAAGCTAATGAAAGCTCTTAAGCTAGTCTAACTAAGCACTGATGACTTAAAAAATAAGCAGACCAGATAAGCTACAAAGCACTTAAAAATCTAAAGACAGTTAGCTTAAGACAAACTTCAAAGGAACCTTTGAAAACTTTGAGCTTAAAATTCAGGACTAATAAGCAATAAGCAAAAAAAGCAAAAACAGATTAAGTAATAGGCTAAAGACTCAAAATATCTAAAATTAAACAGATTACCTAAAGAAAATAAGTTAGGCAAGGACAAATAAAAATGACAGGCACACACTTGTTTTTGGCTTTTTGGTTTTATTTGACACTTTAGCAACTTAAAACAAGACTCAATAAGCAAGAAAAAGTAAAAAAAAAATAAAAACAGATTAAAAGCTTGACTCAATAAACTGATACACACTAAAATTAAGCTAAATTAAACATACAATAAGCTCAGACTGCAAACTTGACTTTATTTTTTACTTTTAAAGCTAAATGGCTATTTGCAGCCCTAGATTTAAGCTATAATAAGCTAATGTGAAAACTCAAAAGGTTAAAACAGATAAAGCTTGATATCTAAAGAGTTTATTCTATCATTATCAGACCTTAAAACAAACTTAATCAAATCTAAAAATGAAATTGAAAACTGGACTTTTGAAACTGAAAATGAAGCTAGCTACTTAGAGATTTTTGACTCAAACACACAAGACAATTGCACACATAATCTAGACATATTATACTGCATTTTGAGCCTTTAAAAAAGTATGAAAACAACACCAAAAAGCATCTTATAAAGATCTAATAATGCTAACAATTCTAATAAGCTAAGCTACCACATATTCAAACAATATTTAGCTTAAACCTTAAATCTAATTATTAAACCTTAAAAAGTTTTATAAACTGATTTCTAGGCTTAATTTGAGCTTTTCAAATTTGCTTTAAGGATCAAAAGGCTAATAAGCAGTTTTAACACAAGTTAGAACTGCTTGTGCCAAACACCCCTTAAAGTTTTTGAAATCCATTTTAAGCTTAAAGTAGATGTATAAAAGCTATTAAAGCTTAAACGGATTAAGATATTAGTATGTGAAGAACTTTTAATCAATTTTTAACCGTAATGAAGCACTAATCAATAAGCTGGAACAAGAAACATATTTTTGGATTTTTAGACAGTTTTAATCAAAATAAAGAAGAACTTAAAAACAGATTAATATAAGCCACAAGCTAAATGTATTAAGCTAATAAAAGTCAGATTAAGCACAATAAAAGTAGAATTAAGCAACAATAAGCAGATCTATAAGCTAAACATTAATAAGCTAAAATTAAGTGAAATTGAAAAGTATCTTGATCCCAGCTCAAACAGGGATCTAATATGCTCAAAAGAGCTTATCTACAAGCTCCAACTTGTTAAAAACAAGCTGGTGAGGTCCATAAGCCCTTCCAGGATTGGCTTATCATCCAAAACATAAGCTGAGGTATTTTTGAGGAGAAATAAAGTGTACATCTAAACTCAGTTAAGCTTTTGAAGGCTTAACTGAGTATAAGCTATCTTAAGTAGTAATGAAGAGCTTTTAGAAGCTTATTAGGAGATTGTGAACTTATTCAAATCATAATTGCATAAACTAAAAACAATGTTTAAACACGAAATTAAAACCAACTGACTTTTATTGATTCACAAATTGTTTACAATACTTGAAAAGGAAAATAGAATAAAAATTAAGCTAAAAACTACTATAAGCTACTAAATTACTAAAAAGCTTAAGCTAAATCCTACATACCCTAATTGTGTGATCAAGCCCTCTATTTATAGGGGTGAGAGGAACCTTCTAGCCTTCAGGATGCTCTCCAATCTCTAATATTGGCCCTCTATCAATAACCGCCTCCAAATCATCAACATTTAAGCCGTTAGATCATGTCCACATTTAATTGACCAATGAGGTGATGTGGGATTTCTAGCATGGCTAATGAGGATGGCAGTGGTGTCAAGAAGAACTTTTAGAAGGATGGATAAGCGTGTACTTGAGAAGCATTTACCCTGCTCGTTGTTTGTACTGTGGGTGAAATATGGGAGGGAAAAGAGAAGGTGCTACAGTAACTTTGACCCCGTGTTTATATATTGGGGCGTTGACTTGGTTTATAAAAGTCGGGCTCGGAAAGGATTTGGGCCAAGTAAATGGATTTGGACTTAAGTTATATAAATGGGTTTTGGGTTTTAAGGTTTAGGTAAAATATCTTAATGGGATGACATGGCCCATTAAAATGGGTACGGGTTGGCCCATTAAAGATAAATATGTCTTCGGCTTCGATTTCTCGTACTCTTTCCATTCCTGTGCTCGGTTTTGTCCGTTTTGCTTCATTTTTGTCCTTTTGTGCAATATCCGTTACCCGCAAGACATAAATTACAAAACACACATATACAATGCATTTTTCATATGTTTTAGGTTATTTAGGGTCGTTTTATTAGGTAAAAGGTATGTGTATTTAAGCACATACCAAAATCCCCCATACTAAGCTATTGCCGTGTCCTCACGCAATGTCATAAACACACACTTAGAAAACTAAAAATTTCAACCCCCTTAGACTAATCACCTTGAAAAGTAGCAAAGTGCTCATCTAAAGAGATTAAAAAATCACTAGTTTTGAAAAGCTCCCCGTTTTACCATTTTTATGCATATATATATACATAACTTCACGGAACAAGAAACACTAAAAGGCTAAATTCATCATCCTTAATTTTTCACCTGCCCCAAACCATGCTTAAAAACGAAATCATTGTTAAATACAAGTTAAGATGCTAACACTACTCATAAATGCTAATTGTGATGCATAGCTACTTTCTACTCCCTTATTTCCTAAATCCTCTAAGAATTTTATTATTATTATAGCAACATTATTAAACCTCGGTCCTTTAAACAACTAACACATTAGGCGTCCTAACCGACAAGAGCCAGTAGTCTTATTTCGACCTCGGTAATTTCCTCGACCTTTTAGAAGGCTGCAAGATCGGTTGTGAGCCGGCAAGATGCAGTAAACTTTTTTCAGTCTCGGATTATTACTATGTGCCTTATTTAGAAGGCTGCAAGATCGGTTGTGAGCCGGTAAGAGGCAGTAAACTTTTATCAGCCCACATTTATTATTATTATTATTATTTTTATTACCTCCACCCTTTAAACGACTACCACATCGGTTGTGAGCCAGCAATAGGTAGTGGTCTTATTTCGGCTTCGGTTTATTACATAATTTATATTATTATTATAGCTAAATTTCAAATCCTGTGGTCTTTTAACTACCTAGAAAACGGTAGCAAGCCGTGAGGAATCGGTAGCCTATTTCCCCATAACACTGACAAAATCTCGATGTGTACCTTAATTTCACCAGAAGGAATCTCTACGAAGTGATTTAAACTAAGAATCGCAAATACCAAGTAATTTTTTATTCAACAATAATTATAATTTTATTAAGCTGATGGGAGCAAAAGGCCACAATTAATCTTTATGAGCTCTAAAGAGATCCAACTACTCTACGTTTAGCATCTAACTTATATAAAACTCTATCATTTTTCGTTCTTCACAAATTTAAAACTCTTTACAAAAATGATCCGCGAATGCTTAGTCTAATAAAAACAAGCTTAGCATATTTAAAGTCTATTATGGAAACTTGCAAACTCTTGGCTTTTTCAAGCTAGAATTCGCGTTTTAAAGCTTCTTGTATAAAAGACTAGCAAAAGCTTAAAATTTATATATGTTAAGGGGCAAGCTAGAGCGCAACATACTCGATCAAGTCAAAATTTATTCACAAAAAACACAAATTCGTGTCAAAACACTTATTCTATATTTGAAAAAAAAGGCATAAAATCATATATTTTTGGTATTTTTGGTGGTAAAACGGAGTTACGCACAGACAAGGCAAATGCAAGTAAGATCAAATCGAAAGATACCCCCCCCTGTAACACCCCGCTCCGAAACGAGCCCAAATGTCATATTTACGAAACCAAAACATATGCAATCAGAAGACTTTACTAAAAATGGTTGGCAAAATTACACCAGTAGTTACTAGGGCAATACAAAATCTATAACATAAAGGTCTTCTAAGATGGAAACAGATCCAAAATCCAACTTCTAAACAACTTATAGTGTAGATGTGGTATGCTAGTCCATCAAAATAGTCCGATATGAGCTCCTATGCACTCTTCACTCGTATCCCAATTTCCCTTGTTACTGCGCAAGGAAAAGAATGGGCTGAGCTAAAAGCTATTTGAACCCGCTATAACAAAAAATTGCTCAAGTATGCATAAGTAAATGAAATAGAATCACCATAACATGGGTAACAAAGATCTAATATCATAAGAGCTGAATGAAATAAGTATCCAACCGAAATAGGTGGTCAAACGGAATAGGTACCCAAACAAAATAGATAGCCAGCGGAACAGATCGCCAGCGAAACAATCGCCAAAATTAATTAGATTAGCCAACAAAACGTAGCCAAACGGAAATAGATAGCCAAACGAAAAACAGCTAGAAATATGCCCCACGTGCTTGAAACCAAAAGTCCAAAGCATGTCACATGCTTAGACTAAATAATCCAACATCGTAACATATCATATCATATCAAATTGTACATGGGAGCTGCAGACTCCAGATGTACCCTACAAAATGTGAAATGGGGTGTTGGCACCACACTGATCCATTTACCAAAACAAAACTAAACGAAGTACCTAGGATGCATCAATACGCTCTTTACAAATCAAATCATATATGGCCAAGTACATAATAGAGCACACAAAACGAAAGAGGAACGTCGTTGACTGATCACCATCGCCAACAATAGTGTCTCGTCAATGGGCTCAATGAAGCGGCCATGGTCCCTTCATGGCTCGTTCGCTTGGGCATCGGAACGAAAAAGGGTTATAAAGGCATATCGAACGAAATAATATGTCAACAAATGTCATGTCAAAACGAAACGAATAAGTTCATATACTAGCAATGTTAAATGAAGAATGTGTCAAACGAGTTCAATGGAATTATCAAATAGGGTAGCGAACGAATATCAAATTAAATAAGGCAACGAATATAATGCTTGAAAAGGTGCAAATCGATACGGATCAAATGTCATAAGAATCCTTAAAAGAAAGGAAAGAATATCTGTACTGATAAGAAAGCAAACGAAAATGTAAGAACTAACGAATCGTACCAACGACCAAAGAAGCACATATAGAGTAGCATTACTTATCAAGATCAACAAATGAGATAGGTAGAATATCCGTACTAACAAATAATGCTTAAAGAGAGAGTAGATATATCCGTACCTTAGCTAATCTTGACGCTAAACAAAGCCCAAACAAATATCCTCGTCAAATGATCTACATAAAATACCCAACTACTAATTAATAACGATTGAACTAATTATTCTTTTAGTCGCATTACTCAGTCATTCCATAATAGTTCATTCAATACTTTAAATATTATTCTTAAAAACTCATACTGAGTTACTTTTCGTCCACGTTTATTTCGCTCAATCCATCATACTTAGACACCCTTTCAATTTTATTTGCTAATGTTTGTTTGTTATATCAGTGTTAGTATCATCTTATTTACTACTAACATTTATATTAATTTTTAGTGAAGGCATTTCCTAGTAACTTTAAAACCTGTAAATATAAATCTAGTTTAAACCATGCAAAAACAACCTTCTTATTGTTGGTTGACGTACAGAACCAAGAACCAAAAGACATGTTTATAAAGTATTTGCATATGAACTAATTTTACTATTATGACTAAGTATAAATTCTAATATCCCAAGAACAATGTAAAGGACTCTAATTTAGAATAGTGAAGACCAGACATGCAAATTTATCATGCACATGCTTGTGTTTATGAAGAGATCGAAGAACCCAACTTATTTTATAATCGTTTATTTTCTCTTTTATGTAAACTGTTCCATCGATTTTAACCTGTACGATAGACATTTAGCGACCTTCTATGATTATTATGTAAGCTCCTATATATGTCAAGTGAATCCAATTAACCGTTTAAAGATCTGACGATTCTGATTCATCGCTAGTAATTGTGATCATATTATATCAACTATGTCTTTCATTTAACTAATTACTTACACTGACTTATATGTAAATGAATATATGCCATTGATAATTAAAGTAAAAAATGGAATAGACTACCATCAGAATGTGAATGTGATTTTAGGGTTTACCTCCTAGTCAAACAAGGATAGATCGACCAAAATCATTCACGAACACATACACTCCAACTAAAACCTCCAGCGAATGAAGCCAAAACCTCAACCTAAACATGAACCGAACAAGAACTCCAAACGCGAACAACCATGTTTTACATGAAGCCGGCACATAGCTAATTCTATCACTTTCGACATTTAGCAAATCCTTCGGAGATTACTCGTAGCCTTGCTTTGGTCTTTTGGTTTTCGAATAGACTGTTATGCCGGATTGATCTAGAAACATTGCTATTGCAAAAGTATTGTAATGGGATTTAATCTTTTGGTGTGTCACTGAGTTTGCTTTCCCTTTGTGGAATGAGCCACGGATGGAGACGAATATAAATAAGCCAATTATGGTTGAGATTTCGGTTTAAAAGCAACGTGTATGACTTATCCCATTTGACCACTTCTGAATTTCAAACCATTTCATTTCTCTCTTTATAATTCCATTATCAATTTTTTATTAGTAATTAATAGTATATAATATGAGTATGATACTTTATATAATTAGGTATGTAAAGAAAACTAATATTTCGAAAAGTACGGGATTTGGAGAAGATATTAGTGACTGAGTCTTGCTTTTGACTATGTGGATATCTTTCATTTATATGGTATCAATACAAAAACGCCCACATAGTAAGTTAATACTTTCTTTACAATATGTTTATTATATTAAGTAGACTTTGCTTCTAATGCCATCAAAAACGTAAGTTAGAAAAAGGTTATTATGGTCATTCAAACGTAAGAGGTTATAAAAGTGTATTAATTGAGTTTATTATCTTCGATGTAAGTTTATTTGTACATAATTACAATCATTTTAGGGGTATAATTCTACCACCCTTAAAAAAAATTTCGTCCTCGAAATTTAGATCGAATCATAAAAATTACGTAACAACTAGCAAAGAGATGTGACCATTCCGTTATGACTCATTTTTTATTTATTTAAACGGGTACTTATATATTACTAAAATATTTAAATTTCTTGGCTCTTATAAATCTATCCTCCTAAAAAAATTTCGACCGCGAAATTTAAGCAAGAACTTACAAACGAAGACATTTTTCTCATGACGACCACTTCATCTCCAAAATTGTCTCACATTAAGAGCAACATAAAACTTCAATAGAGTGTAGACTTCTCCGCGTAGTTACTCTTCATGCTACTGACACGTACACCACGACGTCTCAAAAGGTATGCATGTAACTTATTATTGGTATTAGTTTCTTTTAATACTTTTGTTAAGGGTATTAAGTTTTGTTACACTCATGAAAATTTTAATGTGCTTAGAGATGAAAAATGAGCTTGACCAGTGAAACGACGAACAACTTTGAAACAAGATTATCTTCAAACTATTTTTTTAGACGAGGCAAATTAGGAAGCCGTACAGCTACGATTCACGTTGCTTTTGTTGAATGTGCACAACACTCTTAGATGACGATCTACAAATCTCCATCACGACGATCTATAGTACTTTTCTAACGATTTACAAAACATCATATTATACGTTCGCATAAGTTTAGTCGGCCTATGCAATAACTGATGTAGTGAAAAAAACGAGATAACAAATTGAATCTGTTGATTCCGGTATTTGCTAAAACACACATCTTTTATACCCCGTTAAACACTATAAAACAGACTAAAAATGCTAAAATATGCTTTATTATATTGCAAATATGTTTGTTTGGTATTTTTATGTCTTGCATGTAAAAGGATTAAAAACGGTGCAAAAACAGGAATTATCGGACTTAATTTGGTCAAGTCTAGTTTATTACTCAAGCTACATGAAGTCGTGAAATGTCCCCGAGCATGCCATCAGAAAGAGCACGAGAAAACAAGTCCAAGGGTGCCTTCGGATTTTATTAGGCCAGCCCGTATCCCATTTTATGGGCCGGGCCGGCCCAAACAAGCCAAGCCCATTATAAGCCCAATTGATAATGAACAAAATATGTTATGAATGAAGCATGTGACATCAGGTCACGTGACCTAGAAATTAAATCGCACACGTGACAGCGCATATACTTGGAAGGGACGAGAAGTAGCCACGTGGGAAAGTATTTTGTGAATATCACTTTCAGTTTCAAGTTGCAAAAGAAATTTGATCAAAGGAAAATGCTTGCATTTGGATATCACGTGCCTCTAAATTAAATAAAGGCTATCACGTGCAGGCGCACTACATAAGAGGAGGACAAATTATATTAAGCCACGTGGCGAAAAAGAATTGTTAACATTTCAATACATTGCAAATTTGATCCTAGGGACGTAAATGATGCGTAGTATCTAAGCCGGAGGAAAGGGACACGTGGAAGCAAGGAAATGGTGGATCAAATTTATACACACTGGTGATATGAGGTCACACAAATAGAAGCCAATGATTGGCTAATTAAGTGTGCAATGATTGGATGAAATTTACAAAACTACCCCCTCACTTGGCTATAAATTGAAGATGCTCCCCCTCATTTTGGAAGGAGGATTTAGTTTCTTTTTAGTTTTCCCTTTAGATTTTAGCTTATTTTTCAGCTTATTTCAATTTTTAGTTTATTGTACCAGCTTATTGTGAGCTTATTGGATACTCTTATTGTAACATTTGAGTTTATGAATGAAGATGATGTTTAGTTTAATGGATCCGACTTATTCTCCTTTTTCTTATCTTATTTCTTGCGGCTTATTCTCACAATAAGCTAAGTGTTACTTATTGTTTCTTTCTAGCTATCACCTAGTTCGAATAAGCAATCTCTTGCTCATTTCGATTAGTTCTTTTAGCTTATAGTTCATAATAAGTTTTGGCTTATTCGGTTTCCTTCTCGTTTCTTAATTGCTCGATTCGATCTATAAAAGGGTGGCCAAGAGTATTTAGTTACTCGGTTTGTATCAATAAGCCTAAGACCTCCTTATTTTCGAGAGCAAAATGATTTAGTAGCTTATAAATCTAGTAGATCTTGCTTATTGATACTCGTTTAAAGTCTTTTACAAGACGATTCATAGTTAAAGTTTTGGTTAGCTTAATATCTAGCTTATTTTGGATAGGATAAGTAGCTTATTAAATTTTGTTTGAGCTTATTGGATAAAAGTGTTTTACTCAAAATCACGAATTATGTTTCCTTGTTTCTTTATTCTTACTCGTGACGGTCCTTCGTTAGGTTTGTAGATGAATTTTCATTTGGCACTCGTTGGTTACTAATCCTAATAATCTAGTCTGGGCTATTCGTTGTACTATTTGGGCTTCGTTGGTTTTAGAAATCTATTGGACCTACTAGTTTGAAGAATTTCGATGAGCAACACAAGGGCTTTAGCATCGGATATGGTTTTCTTCCCTTTTCTTTTTCTTCGCTTGGGGAATTAGAGAAGGATGCGGTGACCCTACTGAAGCGGATCTGCAAGTTCTCCGTTACTCAAGATATTGGAGCGCGTGCTGCTATTCATATTTTTAATAGGATTAACTTTTCTATAGCTAAAGGAGTAGGGGGCTCAGCTTGTATCTCGACTCCCCACTAACTTTTTGTAAATATCTTATTTCTTATAATAAAGTGATGTTATAAATAATAATAATAATAATAATAATAATAATAATAATAATAATAATAAAATTAGCTTTGCTATAGCTAAAAGAGTGAGGGCTCATCTTGTATCTTGGCTCCCCACTAACTTTTTGTAAATATCGTATTTATTTTAGTAAAGTGAATAAAATAATATTAATTATTAAAAATAATAATAATAATAATAATAATAATAAGTCGGTCAGGGATTTCGGCTGGTAAAGAAGTCGATATCGGGCTTGGTGGAGGGCGTGACAAACCCTACGTCCAGCTGATATGTTACTCTACTCGTAAGATAGAGGGCTTGATGTGTGTGTGGATTTGGCAGGGTCCTTGCCTTTGACGCAAACTGGGCTGACTGATTTTTTACCCGGTCGTGCGGTGGTCGATGCGGCACATCATAAACGTGTCAAGTACGAGGCTAAGTGCGCAGATATTGGATACGGTTTTCTCCCCTTCCCATTCTCTTCTTTTGGGGAACTTGAAAAGGATGCGGTGACCTTACTGAAGAGGCTCCGAAAGTTCACCGTGGCTCAAGACATTGGGGTACGTGTTGTTGTTCATATTTTTACTAATAATAATAATAAACAATGGCTCAAGACATTGGGGCACATGCTGCTGTTCATATATTTAATATGATCAGTTTTGATATTGCTAAAGGAGTGTGGGCGCAGATAGTATCTCGGCTCCCCTCTAATTTATTATAAATCTTTTAAGTTTCTTAATAAAGTGATTGATAATAATAATAATAATAATAAATATCCTATTTTTTTAATAAACTGATAATAATAATAATAATAATAATAATAATAATAGTAATAATAATAATAATAATAATAATGTTATTATGAAAAGTGGCAAACCATAAAAATGCATTTTATATTACACTAAAAAAGATTGAAATTATCAAACACTTAAATAGTATGTTTCAAAGTTTTAGGGTGCATTTGGTATGTGCGTTTCTCTCATTTTGGGCTCAAAGACATACTAAATAATTTGTTTGGTGTTTCATCCTTAGATTCACACGCCAATGTGGTTCATAAATCTTAATGTCATATACTTTCCTGAGTTTTTATTATTTCTCTCAATAAAATATATTTTTTAAATTTGCAAAAAATTCTCAACCAAATGTTGAGTATGATAGTCTGTTTAAGTTTAATTTTATATTCAAAAGTAATATATTTTACTTAAATCAATTTATAAAATATATATATTTTTAAAATAATAATTAATTTTCTTTCTTTTTATTTACTTTTAAACCTTTGTCAAATTCAAATCCAATTCAATCCACTTACAAATCAAACGCACCCTTAGTCAACTTTGTAAATATTGAAAGTAGAGATATTTTTGTCCATGAATATTACTTTTCACTTTCACACTTGAAGTTTTTGACTTTTACATTCAGAGTCTTACGTAACTATATGGTGTGTTTGATAAGCACTTATTGGGATGATTAAGCGTGATTAATGAATCGGTCAGAGCAAAAGGCATTTGGTAAAAATAAAATAGGCGCTGAACGACAATTATTAAGACTGGATGGGCCATAGCATGGGAGGTAGCCTTTTCATTCAGAAAGCATGGACGTCCAATTCTTTTTTTATGTATGTATTGTTTTAGTGAATATTAATTAGTTTAACGTATATGAATTTGTTAACGTCAAGAATATATAAGTTTAAAACTATTCATATGATGACACACACAGACAAAAATAGTACGTTCCATTACAAAAAAAATGCACAAATCTTGTGGTTTTGTCCATCGTTCACTCGATCTTCAATCCTTCGCATGCTTATATATGGGAATCCGATATCCTAGATCTTATTGATTAACGTTTATCTATTAGCATAATTAATAAACGGCTTTAGATTTACGTTGAGACCCTTTAATATTAGGATTATACCTTGAAATTAGTATGGGGGTGACAGTCTCATATTGAGGACAATGTGTAGTTCTAGTATGGGGGGGATCTTTCTATTCGATCTTACTTGCATTTGCCTTGTCTTCACGTAACCCCGTTTTTACACCAAAAATAGCAAAAATTAAAAAAAATTAAAAAAAAATAAAAATAGAATAAGTGTTTAGACACATAGTTTTGTCTATTTAAGGAATAAATTTTGACTTGATCGAGCATGTTGCGCTCTAGCTTGCCCTTTAACTTATATAAATGTAAGCTCTTGCTAGTCTTTTATACAAGAAGCTTTAAAACGCGAATTCTAGCTTGAAAACGCCAAGAGTTTGCAAGTTTCCATAATTGACTTTAAATTTGCAAAGCTTGTTTTATTAGACTATGCATTCGCGGATCTTTTTATTAAAGATTTTAAATTTGCGAAGAACAAAAAATGATAGAGTATTATATAAGTTAGATGTTAAACATGGAGTAGTTGGTTCTCTTTAAGGCTCATAGAAGTTAATTGTGGCTTTTTGCTCCCTTCAGCTTAATAAACATTATATAATTGTTGAATAAATAAAGTTACTTTAGGTTTTTGCGATTCTTAGTTTAAATCACTTCGTAGAGATTCCTTCTGGTGAAAGTAAGGTACACATCGATGTTTTATCAGTGTTGTGGGGAAATAGGCTACCGATTCCTGACGGCTCGCTACCGTTGTCTAGGTGGTTAAAAGACCACATGACTTGAAATTTGGCTATAATAATAATAGTTATGTAATAAACCGAAGCCGAAATAAGACCACTACCTCTTGCCGGCTCACAACCGATGTGGTAGTCGTTTAAAGGGTGGAGGTAATAATAATAATAAAAAAACGGTGGGCTAATAAAAGTTTACCGCCTCTTGTCGGCTCACAACAGATGTGGCAGTCTTCTAAATAAGGCACATAGTAATAATCTGAGACTGATAAAAGTTTGATGCATCTTGCCGGCTCACAACCGATATTGCAGCCTTAAAAAAGGTCGAGGATCATCGAGGTCAAAATAAGACTCCTGGACCATGGTCGGCTCGCATACCGATGTGGCAGTTGTTTAAAGAACCGAGGTTTAATAATGTTGCAATAATAATAATAATAAAGCCAGATTTCGACTCCCAAGGGTTACTAAAATAAAGCCTCCCGTCTCTGGACACAAAGTTGAGATTGTTTCGGATGAAATAAACAGGAAAACCCCTAAATCATTCGAAATTAGAACCTTAATGTGGACCTATTCTTACCGTATTCGTCTCTTTTAGAAAGGATTTCAAACTAATTATGGTTTAAACCGGGTTTACTTTATATAAATAAATAAGGCATTAATTTATTTGTCACCAATAAATAAAAATAAAAACCCTTAGAGGATTTTAGGAACAAGAGAGCAGAAAGTAGCTATGCGTACACAATTAGCATTTATGAGTATAAAAAAAAAATCAGCAACCTAACTTATATTTAACCATGAGATACGTTAATTTACGCTAGTATTGGGGCGGGTGAAAAAAAAACAAAGACGCTGAACTTATCCTTCCATGTTTCATGTTCCCGTGGAACCGAAAAATAATTATAAGAGTAAATGATAATAATAAATGCATAAAAATGGTAAAACGGGGGGCTTTTCAAAACTAGTAATTTCTTAATACCTTTAGATAAACACTTAGCTACTTTTCGAGGTAATTAGTCTAAGAGGTTGATATTTTTGGTTTTCTGAGCGTGTTTATGACATTGTGTGAGGACACGGAAATAGCTTAGTATGGGATATTTTTGATGATTTGTTATTTAAATCACATATCAATTTATCCTTAAAAAAATTATGCTTAAAAGGACCAACAATCATGAAAAAAAGCGTTGTAAGTATGATGCTGTTTTGTCAATTGTGTCTTGCAGGTAACGGATATTCAACAAAAAGACAAAAATAAATCAAAACGGACAAAACCAAGCACGGGAATGGAAGAGTGCATGAAATCGAAACCGAAGGCGTATACATCCTTAATGGACTAACCCGTTCCCATTTTAATGGTCCGGGTCAGCCCATTAACATTGTATCTATAAAACCTAAGCACTAAATCTATTTATATAACTAAAAATACAAATCCATATCCATTTTACCCTAATCCGTTTCCTGGCCTAAATCCATTTCCATGGGTCCAAAATCAAAATGTTATGTACATGGGTCAAAGTCAAAAAAAGTTATAAACGTAGGTCAAATTCTATTGTACATCCTCTTCACCGTTCCCTCCCATTTTTACACACAGCATCAAGAACACACGCTCAAGGTAAATCAAATCCACTCCCCACACGCTCCTGAGCTTCTAGAAGACCTACGTGTCACATCTGACATTACCCAGGCCATGCTGGCGATCTTGAGCAATCTTATTGGCTACAATAACGTGGAAGTAATCCAAGGGTACTTAATAGATGGATTCTGATTCAAAGGGGCTCAATTGCAAGGATGACGGACCTCCTCAAGCTCTAGAATCATCTTCTCGTTGCTATAAATAGAAGAGGAGATCACACACTAAAGGGCATCTAGAGTAGATGTAGTTTAGGAGTAGTATAGAATAGCTTATGATGTAATTTTCAGCTTATTATCTTTAATCAATGAAATTTTACCTTTTAATTTTGTAATCTTTTTAAGTAATCAATAAGAATAAGTTTCAATCATAATTGTGTTTTTATTACTGTTTTTACTAAATAAGCAATTTGTCCTAATATGTTTTGTATCAACCATAATAAGCTCAAATAAGCTCTTCACCCTCTAAGCTAACTCTTAGTAAGCTAGGCTTGTTTTAAGCTTAACTTATTAAGCTCATTACTTAGATTACCTTAAAAAGGGTCATAATAAGCTCTTGGTATGATAAGCCAGAAAGGGATGGGCTTATGGCTTATTTACCAGCTTATGCTGGAGCTTACAGATTAGCTCTTAGAGCATTTCAATCCTTGTTTAAAGCAAAGGATTAAGGTACTATCTCTTTTATCTTAATTTTTAGCTTAATTACTTTTTTGCTTATCATTTTGCTTAATATGTGCTTATTACTGCTTATAGATGTTTATTTTGTTTAATGATAACTTATTATGTCTAATGTTTAGTTTAAATTAGCTTAGTTTATATTTTAAATGAATTTGTCTTGTTGTTAGTCTAATCAGCTTATTTTAGTAGCTTATTTCATAGTGCTTATTGTTCCTTATTCATTGCTTATTTGTATTTTATTACCTTAATGTTTAATCTGTTTTTGCAAATCAAGTCTTATTTAAGTCTGTCTTAGCTTTAATATAGCTTTTCAATTTTTAAAGGAGTGTTTGGCACAAGCAGCTTTAACTTAGTTAAAACTGCTTGTGTAGCATTTAGGTGTCAAACCAGTTTGCATAAGCTCTAATTAGGCTTTAAGATTAGTTATCTTTAGCTTAGATTAAGTTTCATTTAGTTTTGAAGTTTATTTGCTCTTTAATCAGAACTGATAGGTCAATAGGTTTTCTAAAATGCTTATTTAATAAGTTTTTCAAAATCTATTAGTGTTGTATGCTCAAAATCAGTCTCAATAAGCATCTGTATTGAGATTGTCAACTTTGAAATAGCCTTCTAAATGAATTTGATCAAAAACAGTCATTTAGTTTTAGTTTTTTTTAGATTTGGTAAGCAGATTCATAATGGTTAGGTCTTAGTTTGTCTTTGATTTAAGTAGATTGCATTTAGATTATTTTAGTATAAGCTAAATTTGTTTCAAAATTTTGAAATATCAAGATGTTTTTTAGTCTTAAGAGTTTAAGTTGCAAATCTGTCATTTCATTTAAAAATAAACCAAAAATAAGTAGTGTGTCCTGTCATTTAAAAAAACCAAATTTTCTTAACCATTTTGCTTAATTTATGTTTCTTTGTGTTAATTGAGTCTCAATATTAATCTGTTTTTAGTTTTTAGCTTATGTTGAGAGCTTATGTGTCCTTAAAATTAGCTTAAACTTTGGTCAAAAGCCCTGTCAAAAACCTTTTAGTCTGTTTTAAGTGTCAATCTGTCTTTTTGCTTTTTGATGTTTTTAGCTTATCCTTTTTGCTTATTTCCTAGTCCTTAGAGCTTATTAGGTGTAGCTTAATATCTGTTTTCAGCTTATTTGATCTCCTTTTGCTAAATTAAGTCCAAATAGTGCAAACAGTTTAGAGTTTAGTCATTAGTTAAAAATAGCAAATCTGTCACTTTCTGTTAGCTTTTTCTAGCTTATTTTAAAGTTTTAGCAATAAGCCCTTCATAAAAGTTATTTATTTTAGCTTATAGTTTAGCTTTTTCAAAAAGAAATTTAAAAAAATGTTTTGTCAAAAAGAAAGGTCACAGGGTTCGAACCTGTGACCTCTCCTTCACAACACACACACCTTACCAACGCGCCCTTGGGACTTTTCTGTTATAGTTTCTTTTCATTTATTTCTTATACACGTTTTAGGTATAGCTTATTTTACTTATTCTATTTTTCCTGGCTTATTGGTTTTAGCTTTTTCGTTACTTTTTCTTTGATAAACTTACTTTTAGCTTACAGTATTTTTATAAATTTTCTAAAAAATTTTAGGATTAAGTTTTATATTTTTAATTTCATTTTTAGTATTATTCACTTTTAAAATTAGTTTGAATTAATTAAAAAAATTCAAAAAAATATTTTCTTTATTTTAAAAATTAGTTTAATGCATTTTAGTTTAAGTAAGTTGCATTTTAAGTTTTAAGAGTTTAATTTGATAATATTTTGTTTGTCCGTTTGTCGTTAATTAATCGTTAAGTGTTTAATTGTCGTTAGCAAAGTAACTTTATTTATTTAACAATAATATAATGTTTATTAAGCTGATGGGAGCAAAAAGACAAAATTAACCTCTATGAGCTCTAAAGAGATCCAACTAATCCACACTTAGCATCTAACTTATATCTAACTCTATCATTTTTCATTCTTCACAAATTTAAATTTTTTAATAAAAAGATCCGTGAATGCTTAGTCTAATAAAATAAGCTTTGCATATTTAAAGTCTATTATGGAAACTTGCAAACTCTTGGCTTTTTCAAGCTAGAATTCGCGTTTTAAAGCTTCTTGTATAAAAGACTAGCAAAAGCTTAAATTTATATAAGTTAAGGGGCAAGCTAGAGCGCAAAATGCTCGATCAAGTCAAAATTTATTCCTTAAAAAGACAAAACTATGTGTCAAAACACTTATTCTGTTTTAAAAAGTTTTAATTTTGGCATATTTTTGCTATTTTTGGTGGCAAAATGGGATTACGTGAAGACAAGGCAAAAGCAAGTAAGATCGAATCGATAGATCCCCCCCATTCTAGAACTACACATTGTCCTCAATGTGAGACTGTCACCCCATACTAATTCCAAGGCATAATCCAAATATTAAGGGGTCTCTATGCAAATCTAAAGCCGTTTATTAATTATGCTAATAGATAAACGTTAATAAATAAGATCTTGGATATCGGATTCCCATATAAAAGCATGCTAAGGATTGAAGATCGAGTGGGCAATGGAAAAACCACGAGCACCAGAGTCTTCATAATCCGGGACAATCCTAGACATAAAACACGAAACACGAGAAAGGAAGAGGCGAGCCTCCTCACATCACACTTATTAATAATTATTAATATACTACTATTAAGGATAAGCATGGGTTGCCACCCATGAAGCGCTTGTTTTTTATAACCAACTCACGAGCCTAACTCGACCTTGAATTTAGTGGTCCATAGGGAAAGTTTGTAGATCCGAGACAACCATAAGTGGTATGTCCCCTCCAAAATAATGCTTAAGTCTATGACCGTTCACCTTAAAATTCAGTCCGTCGGTTTGAGATAACTTGACTGTTCCATAAGGGAAAACTTGAGCAACGGTGAATGGTCTGGTCCAACGGGTTTTGAGCTTTCCCGAGAAAATCTTTAATCGAGAATTAAAGAGAAGAACTTGATCACTAATGTGGAAAACGCGGTTCTTAATCTTGGAGTCATGAATCTTCTTCGTTTTCCCTTTGTAGATTAAAGAATTCTCGTAGGCTTGATCACGGAGTTCATTTAATTCACTCATTTGAACTTTTCGGTGATCACCTGCGGTCTTAAGGTCAAAATTACAGTTCTTTAAGGCCCAATAGGCCTTGTGTTCAAGTTCGATAGGAAGATGACAAGCCTTTCCGTACACGAGCTTATAAGGAGTTTACCCAATGGGTGTCTTGAATGCGGCACGGAAGGCCCATAATGCATCATCTAACTTATCGGACCATGAAGCTCGATTTTTACCTACGGTCCTTTATAAGATAAGTTTCAAACCAGGATTTGAAACCTCCACTTGTCCACTCGTTTGTGGATGATACGCGGTAGAAAGACGGTGGGTAACTGCATACTTAAGCATGACTTTTGAGAATTGGTCATTGCAAAAAAGAGTACCACGATCACTAATTATAGCACGAGGAGTTCCAAATCGGGCAAAAAGAGATTTCAAGAATTTAACAACAACTCGGGCATCGTTAGTAGGGAGCGCTTTCGCTTCAACCCATTTAGACAAGTAGTCAACGGCCACGAGAATGCACTTGTTTCCTCGAGAAGACAGGAAAGGTCCCATAAAATCGATGCCCCGCACGTCAAAGATCTCGCATACTTGAATTGCATTTTGAGGCATTTCATCTTTTTGTGAGATTTTGCCTTGACGTTGACATGAGTCACATGACTTCGCCATGTCATGGGCATCGCGGTAAATTGTCGGCCAATAGAAACCAGAATCGAAGACTTTCTTAGCGGTGTAGTTCGCACCATGATGTCCCCCGGTGGGTCTATTATGGCAAGCCGTGAGGATATCAACGGCTTCTCGGTCGTGAACACATCGTCTAATCACTTGATCTGCACAAATCTTAAACAAGTAGGGGTCGTCCTAAAAATAATGCTAACGTCCTTAATAAATTTCTTCTTTTGTTGGGACGACATCCCTTTCACTACAAATTTTCCCGCATGGTAAATTGCAATGTCGGCAAACCATGGGGTATTAGAATTACCATGAAAAGATATCATTCCAAAGGTATCGAGAGGAAATGTTTCGGTAATTTCCTTTTTCTCGAGATCACCTTCATGATGATTTTCTAATCTAGACAAATGGTCGGCCGCGAGTTTCTCCGCTCTTTTTTTATCACGAATAATGACATCAAATTCTTGGAGTAGGAGAATCCACCGGAGCAATCTCGGCTTAGCATCTTGCTTAGCAAGAAGATACTTAAGAGCCGAGTGGTCCGTATACACTATGGTCTTTGATAAGACTAAGTAAGGCCGGAATTTCTCGAAAGCATACACCATGGCTAATAACTCTTTTTCCGTTGTAGTGTAATGTGCTTGAGCATCCGTCATGGTCTTACTTGCATAGTGTATAGGCTGAAAATGTTTGGTCTTTCGTTGCCCCAAGACTGCACCTACCGCATAATCACTAGCGTCGCACATAATTTCAAATGGTAGGTCCCAATCGGGGGCAACTAAAATCGGGGATTCGGTTAACTTTTTCTTAAGTATATTAAACGCTTCAATACATTCTTTCGAGAAAATAAACGGAGTTTCTTTTTCAAGAAGATGAGTCATCGGCCGGGCGATTTTAGAAAAATCATGAATAAATCGACGATAGAACCCGGCGTGACCTAAAAAACTTCGAACACCTTTAACGGAAGTCGGATGAGGGAGTTTAGCTATAACATCAACTTTAGCTCGGTCGACCTCAATCCTGGACTTTGAAATCTTATGGCCGAGGACTATGCCCTCTTTAACCATGAAATGACACTTCTCCCAATTTAGAACTAAGTTGGTATCTTCGCACCGTTTTAGCATTTTGTCTAAATGGGAGAGGCAAGACGAGAAAGAATCCCCGAAGACCGAGAAATCGTCCATGAAGACTTCCATTGTTTCCTCGATCATGTCGTGGAAAATGGCCATCATGCACCTTTGGAACGTGCCCGGAGCATTACATAAACCAAAAGGCATACGTCGGTAGGCAAACGTCCCATAAGGGCAAGTGAAGGTGGTCTTCTCTTGGTCTTGCGGGTCAATTGGAATTTGAAAATATCCGGAAAATCCATCTAAAAAGCAATAGTATTCATTTCCCGCTAAACGTTCTAGCATTTGGTCCATAAAAGGCAACGGGAAATGGTCTTTACGAGTGGCATCATTAAGCTTTCGGTAATCAATACAAACTCGCCATCCCGTAACTAACCTAGTGGGTATTAACTCATTATCTTCATTTTCAACTACGGTCATGCCACCCTTCTTAGGCACACAATGAACGGGGCTCACCCACGGACTATCGGAGATAGGGTAAATCAATCCGGCATCAAGGAGTTTGATAACTTCCTTTTTGATAACCTCATGAATTTTCGGATTCACCCTTCTTTGATGTTGAACCGTCGGTTTGAAATCATCTTCCATTAAAATCTTGTGAGTACAAAAACGAGGTTCGATGCCCTTAATGTTAGAAATTTTCAATGCGATGGCCCGTTTGTGTGACCTAAGAACCTTTAAAAGGGCGGCCTTTTCTTCATCTTTTAACTCTTTAGAAATTATGACGGGTAATTAATCGGTTCCATCTAAAAACGCGTATTCAAGATGAGACGGTAAATCCTTGAGCTCAAGCTCTGGAGGATCATCAATAAAAGATTTTATCATTTTAAGTTCCTCAAAAATAAGTTCTTTCAGAGGGAGAGGAGATGATGGATCATCGTTTAGTAACTTCTTAAGTAAACGAATGTCTCCCTCCGGATCAAAGTCGACATCATCAATTCCCGGTGGAATTGAATCACTTGAAAGACAAGCTTCGATTTCTTCCAAAATGAAATCTCCTCCTTCAAAAGGAGTGAACGAGGGGAAAGAAGAAGCAATGATAGGATCCGAAGGAGTGGGATTGCCACTCGTTGAACTATCCGAAAATCCGAGCACTTCTTGAGCATACTCCTCACAAGCAACGTCTATGACATTGACTTGATGAACCGTTTCATCATAATAATTATGTGAGTATCTCAAAGTGTGCCCGACTTTAAACGTAATGGCCTCATCATTGACTCGAAGAGTTAATTCTTCACCGTGAACATCGATTAAAGCTCTTGCCGTCCTCAAGAAAGGTCTCCCCAGGATGAGAGGAACCCGAGGATCGACATCGTAATCAACTACAACAAAGTCGGCCGGAAAATAAAACTTTCCTACTTTCACAAAGACATCTTCGGCAACACCTTTCGGATGAGCGACCGATCGGTCTGCGAGTTCGAGTGTCATGCGAGTCGAAGTAAGTTCCGGGAGCGAAAGCTTCTTCCATACAGAAAGAGGCATTAGATTAATGCTAGCGCCAAGATCGGCCAAGGCTAAGCACTCATCTAGCTCCGAAAAATCACACGGGGTGAGAAATTTGCCGGGGTCTCCAAGTTTTCAGGCAACTTCTTAAGGAGCACCGCCGAGCAATTCTTATTTAACAGGGTATTTGCCAATTCAAATAATTTCTCCTTATTAGTAAGGAGACTCTTAAATGTAGAAGCAAACTTAGGTATGTGAAGAAGAGCATTCGCGAAGCTAAGGTCGAAATGTAATCTTTGAAATATTTGAAGGAACTTCAACATTTGATTATTAGCTTTTTCACGGAGCTTTTGGTCGTTAAGCCTCGAAGGATAAGGTATCGACGGTTTAGTATTAGGCTTCGGAGCAACTTCAGGCTTCGGAATAGGAATTTGGACAACCGGAGGTTGGACGTATGCGGTAATTTCTGAACTTGTAGTTTGCACCTTGTCCTTTGTCGCCTCGGTTTCACATTCCACTTTCTTCGGGAGAGGAGAAGGAGTAGGTGGAATCGTTGGTCCATCATAAGCAACACCACTTCGAGTGGTAATAGCTTTTACATCACCTCTCGGGTTAGCAACGGTATTACTAGGAAGTGATCCCGAACCCGAATAATTTTGTTTATGCATAGTAAGATTAGTTAACATGTTCATTATTTGATTGTTTTGATTTTCTATCTTATTGTTTCTTGTATCAAGAGAGGATTTGAATTCATTTCGCAATTCCGTCTTCATATTAGTCATTTGAGTTTGCATGGCTCTCAAAGTAGCTTCATTACTTTTCATGTAGTTCGTTAACTCATTCGAAGGTCCAACTTGAGCTTGATAATTCGGAGCTTGAAAATTCGGAGCTTGATAATTGTTGTTTCCTTGATTGAAGTTTTGCCCTCTTCCTTGATTGTTCGGAGCTTGATAATTTCCTTGATTTTGATTGTACCGATTGTAGTTTTGATTGTTTTGCACATTCGGAGGAGGAAAACCGGGTGGTCCCATTTGGTTGCTAGCACGATAATTCGGGTCTCCTTGAGGACGGTATCCGGGACCTCCTTGATTGTAGGTCCCCGTGGCTGCATAAGCATTAAAAGTGTTGCTATCGGTAGCAAGACACTCATAGTATGGATGCGGTCCACCACAAGTCACACAAGTCTCTTCTACGGCTTTCACGGAAGCTTGTTGATTAGCCTTGTTCATAAGCACTAATTCCTTAACGATGTCGGTGAGAGCGGTAATATCCGGAGAAGGAGATGAAGAAGAAGTAGTAGTACTCACTTTTGAAACAATCGGTTTGTTTCGTGAAGTACGTACTTTCGACTTATTCTCAATAATCGTCAAAGCATCTCGAGGTGTACGGTTCAAAAGATTACCACCGGCGGCGGCATTTAGAGAATCTTGATCGGATTGTGTCAAAGCATTGTAAAACGGATCGATTTGGTGCAATTCCTCATTTTAACTCTAAATCACTTTAGTTTCTTACCACCACTTTAACACAGATACAAGCACTTAATACATGACTTTTAAACCTTAAACCTAAACCCTAATTCATCCTAAACCCTAATTCATCCTAAACCCTAATCTAAAATCCTAAACCCTAGTCCAAAACCCTAAACCCTAAGTTTTACTTCAACAACTAAAAACTAACCCTAAACTAAAACTAACCTTAAACCCTTAGTCCTAAGCCTAATCTCAATCCCTACACACTATTCCTAAACCTTAATCTACCCTTAATCTTAACCCTAATCCACATTTTAAAACCCTAAACCCTAACCCGAAAGAAAAACCAACCCGGCACCATTTTCTTTCCATTTTGACCCATTTTTACTCCTAAGCTAGCACCCTAACACCTCAAGCACCTCTATGACTCACCAAGCAGCCACCTAAGTAGCTTACAAGCACCTCCATCACCTCCTTGTAAGCTACTTGTAAACAAAACACCTCCTTGTCCTTCTTCTTGTAGCCGTGGCCTCCAAACAACCCTCCAACACTTCATGGCTAGTTTCTAGCTTATAAGACTCACCCTACTAGCTCTCCATTGTCATCACTACTAGTCTTGACACTAAGCAAACCCATAACTTGCTCACCAAGGGTGTTTTACCCCTATAAATAGCCGAAACATACACCCCTTTCAATTCATCCCACACATCTCATCTCATACCCTCAAATGGAGTTCTAGCCTTTCCATAGCAGCAATATAAGATCAAGAGAAGTCCATAAGCTCAGAATAGAAGCCAAGAAGCAAGAAAAACGAAGCCTTGAAGTCGTTTCTAGGCGTACGGATCATAAAACCCCATTTCGACCCATTTTAGCTCAAGTAAGCTTAAGATCTTGTTCTATAAGCTTATATTCTGTACAATAATGTTCATAATACTCTTAAGATCATATATAAACTCTTGTTTGAAGCTTTGAATCCTTAAACCCATGTGTTTTTGGTAAAAACCCTAAAAACGACCCGTTTTGATTTTCTAGCTAACGAATCATTTTTCTAAACTTTCGTTACGTTAAAACATCTTATTTTAGCTTATACTAATAAGCTATAACCTGCAAATATCATTTGGAATCTTAAAATAACATTGCATGGCTTTTTGGACTTGTTTTGCAAAAGTTTCCATGCATAGGGGTATATATCGTAACTTTTTGAAATTTATAACTAAAGGGGCTGAAAATGTCATTTTGTTAAAGTTATAACTATAAGGACCTATTTTGCCAAGTTTCAAAGTTAAGGGTTTAATATATATATATATACTTTTTATATAAAGGACTAAACTTGTAAAAGTTTATAAACCAAGGGTATATATTGCCAATTTTGCAAACTTATAAAATATTATATTTTTATATTAATTATAAAAAAATATATATAAATTATTCTAGCTTTTGAAGAAACTTAAAACTATAATGTATCACATTACTAGGGAGCTTCATGTAAGGGGTTTCATTTGGGTATACGTTTTGACGAGTTTGCTGGATTTACGATTTAAAGTGTCCTGGCTCCTCAAACGTTTACTACATGACCTCTGAATTATGATGGCCCGAACAGTGATACAATATTTCCATAATAAATCCAATCAAAGTGATATTTCATTATGACATAAAACATATCCAATCAAACTAAGACTTGACATATTACCCAGGTTGTGTGACGAAGCCGTTACTTTCATTTCATATACTTTTACCATCAATCAGATTTCCCTGTACTATTAAGGTGAGTTCATAGCCTCGCATTCAATCTTTTAAATGTTTCATAAACCCGCGAGGGGGATACATGCTATAAACCATGAATGCAAGTATTTTTCTATATGCTATCCTGATACATTATTGCCTAAGTCCCTACTTTTGCCATTAAGTCCCCACTATTATGAACCGTTAATTACTCTTTGGGGGTAAGCGAGAATGCTGTGAATAGATCTATGTGAGACTGGACTCCCCGTTGGTGTACCTATACTGTCGGTAACCAATAGCACACATTTGAATAACTTTACGAGTGTTTTGGCAAAGACACCCGTTAGGGCAATTATTTTTTATTATTTAACCTAAGGCTTCGGTGTCATGAGCTTAGGGCAACAATATTATTTTCCATGATAATTGTACATGCATGCAATTATTACAAACTATGGGTGTATAACAACGTAACTCACTATTGAACTTGTATTCAAACTACTTTACTTAAACCTATGAATTTCACTCAACCTTTGTGTTGACTTTTTAGCATGCTTATCTTAGGTAATTGAGCAACTTAAGGCATGAAGTGGCATGGGCTTGAAGATGGCTAAACTGTTATCATTCAAACTTTATGTTTTCATGTAGATTTTGGGACATCACTTTTTGTAAAAACTCTAATGAATAAATGAATGATAACTTATCTTTTAAAAATGTCTCTTTACGATTCGTTTTCTATGATTATGACTGTTGTACTATGAAATAATACCCCAGATTAGCTTCCGCTGCTATCTGTGAAAATAGGGGTGTTATAATTAATATCTTTGATTTAAACCAAGTTAATCACTATTACTCACCCATGAATTTTTATAAAGGACTTGAATCATTAAGACTTCCCATTTATCATAGAAACTGAATTTTATATAATATATAGATAATCCAATTCTTGATGTAAGGACTTCTGATGAGACTATGTTAAAGTCTCAGGGTTGAAATGGTAATATTCCTAAGTTCTTTGTAGTTTGTGTGCAAGTGTTTTATATTTGCAAGGAATAAAAAGGATCTAAATGGAAAGTTGTGAAGCTAAGGTGCAAGGACTGAATGTGCAATATTGTTTAGGGTAAGGTAGTATAAAAAGAGGTGTTATAACTCTTTTTTATTATTAATCATCTTTGTAATCGTTTTTGTTTTCTCTTTTTTTCATCTGTGTAAATCTTCATATCTCCATCTTATAGATTGAAGATTAATAGTTAGGTTTATCTTTGTATTATGCATCTAAACTCAAAAATAGTTACAACATTTGAAGTGGTAGTCTGATGTTGTGAATAAAATAAGTGGGGAGGTTGGTTGAATTCATAAAAACTAGTGTTGTTCTTGATCTTTGTATACTTTTTCACATGGTATCAGAGCTAGGTTGGCTTTGATACGAAGATCAAAAGTTTTTTCAAATTAGGGTTTTATATTTTTTTGGGCTTTTGTGTTTTGAGTTCAGATCTATGTAGATCGAGTTGTTAATTGAATAATTAGTGGTTGAATTAATTGATTTGATTAATTCTTAAGTATATGTGGTCGATCAAATTTTAAGGTTTTTAAAATTTAAGGGTTTGTATTCCTGGTTGTTTCTTGATAATCAACAAGTGTTGATTTATCATATTTGTGGTTAATCATCAAAAATTAGGGTTTTCCTGTATCAAAACCCTAATTCAAGGGTTCTTGGGTTTATCCTAGAAATCATTGATATTGAGTTTTATCTTTTATACAGTTTAAAGATTTCTTTGTCTAATCGAATTATTGTTTGTTTTTCAGGTAATATTGTTCTGTTGCGTACTTGGTTGGTTGTGAGACATCTTGTCTCATTTGGAGTGTTATTTTGCGTTCTTTGTAACACCCCTTACACTCTCTCCATCTCTAGCTGTTTGTTAGTTTTTAGAATTGGTGAAAATGATAATTTAAGAGGTTATTTGTGATTAGATAGTTGGAGTTGTGATTGGTGGATTGATTGTGGTTGAAGGTGTTTGGTGTTTATAAACTCAGTTTTAGTTTTGTTTGGTTTCCTAAGTATACACCATTTAATTGGTACTATTAAGGTGAATCTTGACCTACTTCTCAAAAAAGTAAGGAATCTTGGTTCATTAAGCCTGTTAGTAGGTGTATACCTTGTACCGCACTTATAACTGAATTTATACTACCATCTGGTGGTTTTGTGTTTTGTTTTGTTTTCTCTATTGGTATATTTTGTTCTGTTATTATGGTTGATGGTGATAAGCCTCCCAAGGACAAGGCTAAGGCCTCTGGTTCTGGGGAAAGTGATATTGATCAGTATGATCCATTGTTCTTGCAGTAATGACACAAGTGGTGTACTTTTAATCAATTTTGAACTGGAAGGTACTGAAAATTAAAGGTTTGAAAAGCTGCTATAGCTATTGCTATTCACACTAAGAATAAACTTGGTTTTATTAATGGAAAATTAACTAGACCTGGATAGGAAGGTTTTAAGCTAGAACAATGGGATAGATGTAATTATGTGGTGCTTAATTGAATTCTTTTTTGTATTTCTCAAGATGTTTTCATGGGTCTAGTTTTTCTAATAATGCTAAGACTATTTGGGATGAGTTAGAGGAAACATATAGTAAGCATGATGCATCTGTCATTTTTAATATGCATTATAAAATTCATTCTTTATCCTAATTTGGGCCTGCCCTGTCTGAGTATTATCACAAATTCAATGCATTATGGAGGCAATATAACTCTTTTGTCAACCTGCCTGACTGTATTTGTGAGAAATCTGACAAACTAAAGAAACATAATCAACTGCTTAAGTTGATGCAATTTCTTATGGGGCTTGATGAGATTTATGCTCCCATAAGGAGTATAGTTCTCACAACTGACCACATACCTGATGTTAAGGGTGCTTTTGCTACTCTATCTAGAGATGAATCCCACAAGGGTTCTCAATCTCATAATGTGTCTAAAACTGGTAATTTTGCTTTTGTGGCAAGACCTAATAATAGAAATAACAACTGGAATACAAGTAATAATCAACCTAGAAAGCTGAATAGGCCTAATCTGGTTTGTACTCGCTGCAATATGAATGGTCATACTGCTGATAGATGTTTTGAGCTGGTGGGTTATCCACCCAACTTTTAGAAAAACAATAACAATGGTTTTAATAAGGGTATTGCTAGTAATAATGCTATTTTAGGGAATAATAACTAGTCAGCTAGTAATTCTTTCACTGATGACCAATATAAGAAGTTGATAGCCTTGATTAGTGAGAAATCTGGTTCCAGCAGTATGCCTGCAAACATTGCAGGTATAAATTATGTAATCAGTTTTTGTTCTTCTAGGTTTTATAATCATAATCCTAATATAAGGTCCTGTAAACTTTATATTGGATGGATCATTGACTCTGGGGCAAGTCAACATATGACTTACACTGTTTTAAATATGTTTAATGTTGTTGAGGTTTCCAAGCTTAATATGATAGTTGGTCATCCTAATGGTACTAAGTCAGTTGTCACCCATGTGGGTAGTCTTAGGCTAACTGATCAAATTGTCATTCATGATATTTTAGTTATGCCTGGATATGAAGTCAGTTTTATGTCTGTGCATAAGCTAAGTAAGGATAACAAGTTTAGAGTTATGTTTGATGAGGATGTTTATATTATTCAGGATTATGTTCAAAGGACCTAAGTGGGGACTGGTAGTGAGAGTAATGGGATGTATGTTTTAAATACATGTAAAAAACTTATTAATAATATTATTGAAGTTTGTTTTTTGTCTAAATGTATATGGCATAACAGACTTGGTCATCCTTCTGACCAAGTTATGAACATTTTAAAAACCAAACTTGATTGTGAAACAGATAAAATTGACAATGTTTATGATGTTTGCCATAAGGCTAAGCAAACTAGAGACCCATTTCCTCTAAGTGAACATCAAACCAAGGTTCTTGGACGGATTGTTCACTTAGATGTGTGGGGACCTTATAAGGTTCAAAGTAGAGAAAGGTATAAGTATTTTTTGACTGTGGTGGATGATTTTACTAGAGCTGTTTAGGCGTTTCTTTTAAGGGGGAAAGATGAAGTATTCCAACATATTATTACTTTCTATAACTTGATTAAAAATTAGTTTGATAAAACAGTTAAAGTTTTTAGAAGTGATAATGAAATAGAATTTATTAATCAAAATATGGAAAGGTTTTGTAAAGAAAAAGGAATACTTCATTAGACTTCTTGTCCTTATAGCCCTCAGCAAAATGATATTGCTGAGAGGAAGTATA
>BQNB010029728.1:809-36690 GCA_026074375.1 Tanacetum coccineum
ACAAATTTTTGTCGCTTTTCTAAGCGATGAAAGTTCCGCAATACTTCAAAACAAAGTTCCACCGAAACTTGGAGACCCTGGAAGTTTCCTAATCCCATGTAATTTCAACAAAGCTTTCTCATGTAATGCTTTAGCTGACCTTGGTGCTAGCATTAATCTCATGCCATATTCCTTATACGCAAAATTATCTCTTGAAACTCTCAAACCTACTGAAATGAGCGTAAGGTTAGCCGACCGATCAGTCCAATACCCTGTTGGAATAACTGAAAATATGCTCGTTGATGTTGGTAAATTCACCTTCCCCACCGATTTTGTTATCTTAGAAATGGAAGAAGACAGTAAAGTTCCCCTTATCTTGGGAAGACCCTTTATTCACACTGCCGATACAGTAATTCGAGTTAAACAAAAGCAACTCAATCTCGGAGTTGGGACTGAACGAATGATCTTTCATATAGACTGTGCAATGAAACATTCCTACTCAAACGATGACACATGTTTCAGTATTCACGTCATCGATGAAATCTTAGAAGAAGATTTCGATGCTCTTCTCGATGAAAGTAGTAAAATTCTCCATTCAATCGAAGGAACCATCCTCGAAGAAAAACTCTTTGCTGAATTTGATGAATTTATGGCAATGACCACCGATGAAAATTCTGAATCCGAATCAGACACTAAAGAACCACCATTTGAAAAGATCACCTTTAACACCGATTACAAGATCAAAACATCTCTTGAAGAACCTCCTACGGATCTTGAACTCAAACCTCTTCCTGATAACTTGGAATATGTATTCTTGGAAGAACCCTCTTTTCTTTCTAGTATCATATCATCTCAGCATTCTGAAGAAGACAAAAACAAACTCGTATATGTCCTTAAAAAAGCATAAACAAGCCTTTGCTTGGAAAATCACATACATTCCTGGAATCTGTCCATCTTTTTGTAAACATAAAAATCAACTCTTAGAAGACAAAAATTAGTTGTTCAAAAACAAAGAAGATTAAACCCAAACATGCAAGAAGTTGTAAAAAAATAAATAGTTAAACTACTCGATAGAGGTATCATTTATCCAATTGCCGATAGCCCTTGGGTAAGCCCCATTCACTGTGTACCGAAGAAAGGTGGTATTACAGTTGTTACTAACAAAAGAAATGAACTTGTCCCAACAAAAACTATTATGGTTAAAGAAGGAATTGTGCTTGGACACAGAGTATTTGAAGCAGGGCTCGAAGTCGACAAAGCAAAGATCAAAGTAATATCGAAACTTCTACCACCCACTAATATCAAAGGTATTAGAAGCTTTTTAGGACATGCCAGTTTCTACCGAAGATTTATTAAAGACTTCTCAAAAATAGCCAGGCCTCTTACCAAGTTGCTCGAAAAAGACACTCCGTTCAAATTCAATGAAGAATGTCACAACGCATTCAAATTATTAAAATAAAAGCTCACAAGTACTCTTGTGATCGTAAGCCCAAACTGGAGTCTTCCGTTCGAACTCATGTGTGATGCAAGTGATTTCGCAATCGGAGCAATCTTAGGTCAAAAAGAAGGTGGAAAATTTCACCCAATATACTTTGCAAGCAAAACTCTCAATGCAGCTCAGCAAAATTATACAATCACTGAAAAAGAACTTATGGTTGTAGTCTTCGCTTTTGACAAATTTCGATCCTATCTGGTATTATCAAAGACAATCGTGCACACTGATCACTTAATTTTAAGGCACTTATTTAAGAAACAAGATGCTAAACCACGCCTTATTCGCTAGATCCTGCTCTTGCAAGAATTTAACATCGAAATAAAAGATAGAAAAGGTACAGAAAATGTTACAGCCGACCACTTATCTTGAATTAAAAATGAAAAAACAAGTGATGACAGTGAAGTCAATGATAACTTTCTTGGAGAAACTCTTATGGAGATAGACACTAAAGACGACCCATGGTTTGCAGACTTTGCAAATTATTTAGTAAGTGACATTATACCTAAAGGAATGACGTACCAACAAAAGAACAAATTTTTCTCTGACCTCAAACACTACTTTTGGGAGGAACCCTACCTTTTCAAAGTATGTTATGACGGTATGATTAGACGTTGTGTCTCTGGACCAGAAACCCAAACCATTTTAGATAAATGTCACCACAGACCGACCAGTGGACATTATGGACCAAACACCACAGCTAAAAAAGTCTTAGACTCGGGTTTTTACTGGCCAACAATAATCAAAGAAGCTCATACTCAAGTTCGCCTGTGCGAAGCATGTTAAAAGATAAGAAATATTTCAAAATGTGATGAGATGCCTTTAAACAACGTTCAAGTATGCAAAGTTTTTGACATATGAGGTATCGATTTTATAAGACCTTTTCCAAAATTGTACAAGTTCGAATATATTTTAGTCGCTGTCGACTATGTTTCTAAATGGACCGAAGCGTAAGCTCTACCAACAAACGATGCCAAAGTTGTTATTACATTTTTGAAGAAACTATTCTGCCATTTTAGAATACCTAAAGCTCTCATAATAAGCGACCGAGGAACTCATTTCTACAATTAGATAATGGAAAAAACTATCTAAAGATTTGGAGTTAACCACCGATTCTCTACATCATACCACCCTCAAACAAGTGGCCAAGTTGAAAACACAAATAGAGCTATTAAAAGAATTCTTGAAAAGACTGTTAAAGACAATCCTGCTATCTGGTCAAGAAAACTTGATGACGCTCTATGGGCCTTTTGTACTGCTTACAAAACACCAACCGGTACAACACCCTACAAACTCATATATAGAAAGAACTGTCACCTACCATTTGAAATAGAACACCGTGCATACTGGGCCCTGAAGAACTATTATCCAGACCTCAAAGCTGCTGGTGAGAAAAGAATGTTTCAATTATACGAATGAGATGAACTAAGACATCAAGCCTATGAAAACTCTCGTCTATACAAGGAAAGGACCAAAGTCTGGCATGACAGGAAACTCAAGATAAGAAAAAAATTCAAACACGGAAATAAAGTGTTGCTCTTTCACTCAAAGTATAAATTCAAACAACCTAAACTCAGATCTCGCTGGCTAGGACCGTAGGTAGTGAACCATCAATATCCATCCGGATATGTTGAACTATATGGAAAAGATGGAAAAACGTTTATTGTTAACGGTCACCGACTCAAGTTATACCATGAAGAAGAAGATTATAATGAAACAAGGGAAGCAATCACTCCCTTCTTTCCGAAAGAATGAACTCCAGAAGCAGGAGTTTAGCTAATGACTCTCTTAAAAAATTAAGCGCTTCTCGAGAGGCAACCCGTGCTTTACTAAAGTGTGGAGGAGTCCCTCCTCCACTGATAAGCTTTATTTATTTATTTTCTAAAAAAACCAAAAATATATTTCTTTTTGTGTGCTTTTATGTGTTTACTTTTATGCAGGTAATATAGCTTAAATTTGGAAAATTATGGAGTATGCTCAAGAATAAGCTCTCTCGCAGCTATAAATCTCTATGCCTCGGAAGTATCGTTTTCCCTTAATTTTTCCTATTTTCTAGTTTATCAGTTATCACATTGGGGGCAATGTTCAACTTAAGTGTGAAGAGGAGCCAAATAGGAAAAATTAATCATATCTCTCCATGTTTGCCCTACCATTTTTTTTTCTAACTGATATTTTATGAAAATCTTTTGTTAATATATGCTTTCAATATAAAAATGTTCTTAGTAAGGCAAGTCGAAACCGGATTGACACTATAACTAACATAAACTAGTCCACTAAATTGTGAGAAATTTTAAGCCTTTGTATATATTCAGGTACCCACTTTTGGTACCTAAGATAATTGATGCCTTTAGCCTGTTCGAGTTAAAGTTTGAATGCAATTGCAAGTGTCTCATCCATCGTTACGGCTGTGTATTTGTAATTTGTCGCCTTTTCTAGAACAGTGGTATTGGTTGAAAATTATATTTGAGTGAGCCGGTAATTTAGAAGCTCTAGAACTTATGCTTAATCATCATTTACTAGACTAAAGCCAGATTAGTCATATGTTATGTAGAGACATAAAAAATGTAAAGTTCCTGCAGCACTCCCTTTTAGTGCTATTTGCCAAGCCTTAGTTATCATGATTTTTTTTTCAAAGTTTCAAGGCTTAAGTTTCGGCACATGAGATCTGTAAATGCTATTCTCCTTCATCAGTTCCAAATTCCGCCCTTCGGTCATGTTTATGTGTCAAGTACAAGCCTACGATAGCTGTCTAGATTATGTCTATGCATTTGAGTGACTTCACAATTATAAACCCTATCTGAGTGGCTCGAGTGAATTTTAAATTTATTTTCTCCACGTCACGATAAATGATCTTGTTTTCTCGCTTTAAAATTGCTTGAGGGTAAGCAACAGCTAAGTGTGGAGGAATTTGATAACGCCCAAATTATACATGTTTTCGGGTGCGTTATTTGTATATATTATATCATTTCTCGTAAACTTTCGATACTTAAAGCATAAAATTATGTGCAGGTTCACTAAAAGACATTCCAAAGCTTAAAGAGTTAAAGATCAAGTGTTTATGCTACCAAAATGAAGAACAAAAAAAGAAGAAGGACTTAAAGCAAAATTTAACACAAAGTACGCCGCACTTTCCTCCGAAGTACAACGCACTTTCTATCAAAGTTAATGAAGCAGCAAATACACGAAATACGCCGCACTTTCCTCTGAAGTACGACGCACTTTCCCTTAGGAATTTAATACGAGTGCATTAATTAACAAAGTACGCCACACTTCCTAACTAAGTGCGACGCACTTTTTCCCGATTTCAACCTATAAATAGAGCCAAAATTCTCACACATTTCATCAACTCATTCTCACACACTCATATCTTAATCTTTCATCCATTCCTTCACACATTCACTCTTACACCATCATATCTCCAATTCTTCAATCATAAACACCATACTACCTTGAAGATTGAAGATTAAACCACGAAGAAAGAAGAAGAACACTATCATAGTTCTAGTAAAATAAGGGTGTATTACGATTCCATTCTTGTTACAGGAAAAGTTTTGATCCATACTCTTGCCCGAATATAGTATGATTTCTATTACTCTACTTGATTTTGTTATGAATTTCATAGCCATGAGAGTCTAAATCTCTCATGACTACTTGGTGAAAATTATATAATGAATAAGCATTTGGTATAATTACGATCTTGTTAATCTTAAGCTTTTGTTATAATCCTGTCATGTCTAATCTTATTAACTTTGATTATATACTCACGCCGGTATAGGTCGAAAGACCCGTTGTGATCTATATAGTTTTAAAGATTTGTCTATAATCTTTATCGTCTGTGATGAGAAATCCACTTACGTTATTTGATAAGCAAAAAGAGATCTGACTTAATAGTAACTGGATTATTTGAGTGACACATCTAATCAAGTTAGCTAAGCATAAGTCTAAAGTTAAACAAGTTAATTTGTGAGAACATTTTTTGACGAGAAAATACTTTTAGTGAATTAAAGTCCTAAGTCTAAGATCGTAACTATCACCATTGCTTATGAATTATATGAAGTTATCCGAGTAGTCATATTTCTCACGATTGTTAAAGTCTATTTTTAGCCGATTATTCGACACTACGCAAATCCCTGTAGACTACCTGGTCTTACTTAAAAAAAGATTATACTACATACGAGGGTTACACTTTGACCCGTGTGTTTCCATTTAATTAATTGGTATTTTCAGTCATTATAAATTTAAAGCTTTCGAAACACATCACGTGCCTTTTGATTAACTTTCACTATTTGCTCGATAATTACTTTAAATCATAAATATAAGCAATTAAGTACCAATTCATGCATAGATAAGGTAAAACGAGAAATTTAGCTGGGATAAATGATGTTATAATAGATGTTATTTGATGTCATCTGTTGTGTATCGTTACTTGGACGATATTAGTATTACGTGTGAATATATATGCTTATGGATTCAATATTGTTTTACTTGGATCATTATTTATCTTTTGATTTGTCGTTGCAATAGAAGTAGGTCAAAAGGCTCTATTGTCTTGATGAATTTCGCGTTGTCTGTCTATAACAATTCGGTGCTATTCTTGTGAGAATTGATTAGTAAATCTATAAATAACCCAAGTTGAAATAGTGTTTAAGACCCTTCCTTATGTTGACCGACCGAGTTAGGAGGAATTCATATGTATGCATATTTGCTATAAACCATTCTTAATGCACTCGTGAAGATGTAGTATATAGGCCGAAAGGATTCTATATCATTATTGGTAGATATGTTTGTTGTGGTAATTACCCGTTATTCAAGACTTGCATGATTTGTTTATATAAAGTTTTGCAATATCTATATCTTTTATGATTGGTATCTTGCTTCACACACGTTTTGGCTATTTGATCCGTGACAATCATTTAGCTTTGTTACTTGATAAACAATATGTGAGTTGCTACAATTTCCGTGGAACGACATGGACTTACCTTAAACTATACTATACACGAAAGGATATACTTGCCCATGTTGTGTTTTTATTCAAAATCAGTAATTCTAGTTATTATAAATTTAAAGGTTGTAAAACACACATCAAGTTTTTGACGCCATTGCCGAGAATTTGTTTTACTTATTTACATATTGTTTGTTTGTTCTTGTGCATCTTACGTGTGTTTCATGTGCCTAATTTCATTGAAATCTCTGAAAAATTTGTCTTCTGTTGTTGCAAGTGCGCCGCACTTCTGATGAAGTACGCCTTACTTTTTCTCGTTTTCTCTTGTTATTTTGTTCAGATATCAAGGTACACCGGTTTCATACCAAAACGCCATACTTTGTCATGTGATCTTGGTTTCGGTTCCATGCTGTAACACAAAACCCCCATATTGCTAGTCTCAGGTATGTGATCATTTGAAATCATGTTCTATTTGATTATAAACCTTGTAAATGTGTAATATTTAATTTGTTAAACAAACAAAAAAAACCTAAAAAGATTTTCATTTCTAAATTATTTTCGCTTTCTTTTTGCTTATTTTGATTTTGGAATGTTTTTGTTAATATAATAAAATTATGCTATATGTTTCTTTGTTAGTTTTATTTGATAATTCGTCTTGCATTGCATCTTTGAAAAAAAAAAATTGAAAAAAATTACAGAAAGTACACCACACTTCTTTCTAAGTGTTTCACACTTTGCACCTGCATAACAATTTTTTTTTGATTTTGTATAAAAATAAATCAGATGCATTTTCTTTTTATGTTTTGTGAATACTTGTCAAATGTTTTTGTTTGTTTTTATCTTAGCTTGCATATTAGTTCATGTGTCTTAATAATAATGAAAATAATTATATGTAATGTATAAAAATGGTTTCAATTTGTTTGTGATTGCATATGCATTTCATTTAGTTATTTTTGCTAGTATTCTGTGATCATGTTAGTTCTTTTGTTAAGTTTCTCTATGTATATATAAACAAATAAATAAAAACGATTTCTTTTTGCCAAATGTACACCACACATTTTCTTATGTGCGTCGCACTTCTGGTTCTGAATCCAAAAAATATTTTCTTTTTTCGTATCTTTAACATATAGATTGTCTTAAAACTCATTTTAGTATTAATTTCTTTTTGTTTGAATGTGTTAGATTGCTTGTTTAAGTGTGTTCTTTTGCATGTTTATGTAATGTGTTCAAAATATAAAATCGAAAAGAAAAAATAAGTTTATTGTTTCCTGTTTTTACTTTTTCTTGTTTGTGTGTCTGTGTAATTGTATGTTTGATGCGTGTTTGTCTAAGAACTAAAAATCCAAAAAGATTTTATTTTCGTCTTTATATTTGCTTTCATAAGAGTTGTGAATGTTTGAATGATAGTAATTATATTTTCCATTACATATATTTTTTTTGTTTTGTGTGTGCTTATTTTAATAAATTGTGTATATATAAAATTTTAAAAAAATAAAAATAAAAAATATTTAAATCGAAAAACTTTGTTGTTTGATAAGTGCGATGTGCATGGGCCCGTGTATTTCTTACTCGATTCCTGTAATATAAAAAAATGTTTCGAACTTTGTGGGTATGTTCGTTGAAAACCCTCATGAGACTATAACTCGTCCACTCGGGACACCGAGGGTTTTAAAGGCTTGTTGCATACGCTAAATGCAATCGTTTTGCCTACGAAAGTGCGCTTTAGAATTTTACGCTTTCTTGTAGTTTTGTTTGTTTTGTAGATTTAATAAACAGGCGGTGGTTGGTTGGATGAAGTTTTACACTTGGGGATGTGATATATTTGGATTGATATATTATATGTGGTTGAATTCACATGCATGTGATGGCGTTCTGTTTAGCGCTGCATCTTTCAGAATTTAACCAAGCACTTATGAGCCCCGGAAGTCTCGTTTCTCTTATATTTATTTTTCACACTTATGCTACTTTTAAGTTATTTTCTGATTACGCATATTGCTCAACTTAAGTGTGGGGAAATGAATTGAAAAATTAGACTCATTTTAAATTATTAACTTTTGTTCGCCCTCCGTAATCTAATTATTTATTTTGTTTTCTTTTGTCACTTAGGTTAATATATTAGAATAAAACGTAGAAAGTAAATAAAGTTTTTAATACAAAGATGTGTCCCGATTGATAAAGCGGATACGACTCGGGATTGATAACAGTACTTGCGCATTTATAACCATTCCAGTAAATATGTGAGGATTTTAAGCTTGTATATAGCATATGTAGTTTATGCTTGATTCCTTCGATTATGAGTGTGTCAGTGATTAATTAATTCTAAAACTTGTGCTTGAAATCATTACGAGAGCGCAGTGAGATCATGTTCGCGTGATATAGGTATTTTTATGTGATAAAGTGGCAACTTAGGATTTAACCCAAATTAGCTATCCATTTAACGCATTATTTATTCTTTTAGCTAATTACACTGAATAACTAACCACCTATATATAAACCCTTATGTAGCACTCATCTTTAGTGTTAGATACCCCTAGTTTAAACATGCTGAGCCATTCTTTTCGTTACTTATATCAACTAAAATAAAAAATACAAAAATATATAACCTTTAGCCTAGCTTTACCTCCTGTCGAAAGTGTAACACACCCAAAATCTGGTATGCAGCGGAATGGAAACAATGGGGTGCTACGTCAAGTACAACAATCAAGATATAGGAAACGACATTAAATGGACGTTTTAAGATAAGATTTCATTCGATGCCATAGCAAAATATCAGAGTTCATACATTAGGTCCCATATGTTTTAAAAGTCATAAACATTTCCACATACGTTTTTAATTAAACAAAAGCTTCATACTACCAAAAGGTGACTTAAGTTTTTATAGATAAAAGTTGCATCGAATTTAAATAAACACAGAATCCATCTTCATTGATATCCATCACGGCTCCCATCCAAGCTTATACCTTAGGACCTGAAATTAAACATGCTAAAAGTCAACACAACGGTTGAGTGAATTCATAGGTTTATCAAGTAAAGAGTGGACCACAAGATTTAAGTGAAAGTAGACTATGAAACAAATTCAGTAGTCCAAAACATGTATTATTGCGCTAAGCTCATGACCCCGAAGCCTTAACTGTCTGTCTGCCCCAAATAGGTAGGGTGTCTGCCAAAACAGCCTACAGTTCTCTAAATGTTAAATGCACCATGATCAACTTGTGACCATAAATTCCGGTGGGGATTGTTAGTCCCGATAGATCTATCCACAACACTAGCGCTCACTATAATAGCAATTGACGGTTCATGATATTAGGGACTTAGATGGCACTGTGGTAACTTAGGCAATAATAATCAGGCAATAATCTGGATAGCATACAGTTTAAGAACACTTGTGTTTATAGTAAAACAAGCATGTAATTTCACCCCGTAGAGTTTATAAAACAAGTAGATAGAAATAGGGCTATGAAATCACCACCTTATTATTGATAATCCAATACAACAGAAAACGCGTCACGGAAATGACGGAATGCAACCTAAATTAATATAGGCCGTATAAGTACTAAGTACATTGGGTAACTATTACCATATATCATTCTATATAGCTAATCACCATCTAATCGTTTTTGTGAAATCATATTTATAAAGTTAAAACGTTAAAAATAAACATTAGTAAAAAATGACATAACTTCCACGTTGTCAAGTCCGTTTCTTTTTGCGTTATCTTATGCCCACGAGGCTTCGTATTAAAGCAGTTATGTGTTTTGCAACATTTGACAGTTTACATATTTTTAGTCCTCTGATGATCAATGATTGTTTACTGTTTATATATCCAGTTATAAACTTATTTTTATAACTCATTTAGATTAAACGTAAAACCCTTAAAATTGGCGTATCTTATCGTATAGCTCCGTTTTAATGCGTTTCTTTTGACACGGTTCTCGTAATTGAAAGTCCCTATCTATTATGAGTTTACAAAAATAAATGTTTCTTTCATGAACAGTAACTTTTATAAAAATTTTTTACAAAAAGTAATTTTTTTATACAATTAAGGTATATAATTTGCGTAATTCATAACTTTCTGTTTTTTAATTGGAAAACTTATTTTCTATTGTTTGGAAATCCCTAAAAATATTGTGATCTTAATAAAAAAAACCAAACCTTTTGTTTGTAGAATTTTTATAACAAGTTTTTATAAGAATCTTTTATTGTCCTCCGTTATTGATCGTAAAACTCAAAACTACGTATCTTTTTTCGTTATGAATCGGTTTTTCAAGTTCCTTATATGCCCGGAATCGTCATGAGACGTAGATTTTTAATAAAATATAAAATCCATGCTAAAAATTTCGGACTAAAACAACCCCTTTTTACCTTTTTGAGTTTATTTATATAACTTTGTTTTATATACTTTTTAAAACCACATAATTCCCACATAGTCCTTGGTATAACCCTTATTATATTATGAAGTTACATAATATTAATAGGTCAATTTGTTCCATGATTTTTGTTCAAGAATCATCAAGTCCTTACATCACATGAAATCATAACTTTCCTTAGTAATTTGATATTACAAGTTTATCATGAACTTTTATACTTAAACCAACATACAACCATACTTATATTTATATTATACCATGATAGTAACTACCCCACATAACACATGAATAAGTGTACAAAATCATAATCACAAGTAAAAATATGTTTTACATGTTTAAAACATCTTAATGGTGATTTTGCCATATAGAACCAATATACACATAAAATGATAATTATGAATGTTGTTTAGGGTTATTAGATTAACCTTAAAATGATGAGTAGTCTGAAATGGGAAATAAATCACAACCCTTGTGGATTTAAAACCCTTGGAACTATGAAAAAATGTGATAAAACCCAAACGTATCTAAGAACTTATATCTTGAACTTTCTTGTCTTAACTCTTGTAAAGCTTAAACCAACCCTTCTAAACACCTAAGAACATCTTAGACATATAGTAGGAATGTGTGTGATTGTGATAAGTAAAATTTTGTAAGGATTTGGTGTTGGTTTGTTGTTTGCCGTGAGCTAGGAGGGGGAGGGGAGGGTTTTTGTGTTTTCCACCTTAAAATTGAGAAGATGTGGGTGAGTATTATAATCACTAGAAAAAAGCCTTAAGTACGCTAAGGACTAGTCAAAAAGAACAAGATGATGGTTTCATGGAGGTCTTTGGTCATTGTCTAAAAAAGAAAGGAACATCCCCATGGCTTAAGAAGATGTTTTTCAAAGTTTGGAATATCTCTTTGTGTTTCTACAACCATAACCTTCCCTATGTAAATGTATGATATTTGTATATGATTTAATTTTTATGTATTGTGGTATAAAAGGTTTTTTTTTTATTTGTGAAGCGTAGAAAAGTTTTGGTGCTTCCGGGTATGCCTAAATGTAGTTAATTGTGAAACGTAATTATTTTACGTAACCAATAAAAATAAAATATAAAAAGTTGATTATTAACTTTGTAAAAATAATATATTGCTCGCTTGACGAAAACTTATTCGTTTTGGAGGTCATTTACGCTAATTGATAATTTATAGCTTACACAATTTAACTTAACTAATAAAATTAAAAGTAAACACGTACGAGAAAGAAAAAATAATAATTAGTGAAATGTATGACGTCGTAAATGACCTGAAAATACAGAATGTTACAATTCCCAGTAATGGTATTTATGAAATTAATTTGCATGATCTTGTACCAAATGTTAATTCTATTTATAATGTTAGCACTTAAACAGCCAAACATAATTTGGACTCAACTTATCTATGGCACTGCCGTCTTGCTCATATACATAAGAAACATATTGAAAATCTGCAACAAGAAGGGCTTTTAAAATCAACAGATGATGAGTCATTTGATCAATACGTATCTTGTTTATCGGGCAAGATGACTAGGAAATCGTTTCCACATCGTCCCGAAAGGGCGACTGATCTTTTTGGAATAATACATACTGATGTGTGTGGTCCACTTAGACATGTGTCAAGACAAGGTGCTAGCTACTTCATTACATTCACGGATGATTATAGTCGTTATGGTTATGTTTATCTTCTTAAACATAAACATGGGGTCTTTGAAACATTCAAGGTGTTTAATAATGAAGTAGAAAATCAACTAGAGAAGACAATCAAGGCTCTTTGATCAGATCGAGGTGGCGAATACAATAAGGCCAAGAGTTTTAGAAGATTATCTTAAAGCTTTGGAACTTCTAACAGCTTACTCCTCCATACACACCACAACACAATGACGTGTCTGAAAGGAGAAATCGTACTTTGTTAGACATGGTTTAATCATATGACCGAATCTATAGCAATCTGCCGTTATCCTTTCGGATATGCTACTAGAGTCTGCAACACAGCATTCTTAATATGGTTCCAACCAAGAAGGTTGATAAGACTCCATACGAATTATGCTATGAAAAAGTTCTAAACTTATCTTACTTAAAGGTCTAGGGTTGTGAGGCGCTTGTGAAGCGGGATACAACTGATAACCTTCAACAAAGATAATGTTAAGTGTATCTTCATAGGATACCTAAAGGAAACGATGGGTTACTAGTTCCTACTTCCTACAGAATACAAAATATGTTTTTGGCGAGGATATGCGAGTTCGTTGAGAAAAATCTCATAACTCAAGAAGTCAGTGGGAGGGCCATAGATATTGAAGAAATTCCCAAATGAAGATACATCACCTTCTGAAATCACTAGCGAAATTCCTATTGAGGTTGAAGGTTTTGAACCACCTCAAGAGGAAGTGATTTTGATTCGAGTGTCGTGGGCAAGGAATACATCGAGCTCCAGATCGTATATGTCTAAATATATAGTGAGGAGCATAGACTAGGGGATCTTAATGAACCTCTAGCTATAATAGTCGCGAAGTGTTAATTCTAATCTAATAAGTGATCGATACTATTAATGCGGGAAATACATTCATGATAGAACAATATGGTAAGGGGTCTTGGTGTCGGATCTCATCCTGGCTGTAAGATGTTGGGAATAAGGTGATTTTTAAGTAAAAAGACTGACATGGATGTATTTACACACCTATAAAGGACTCGTCTTGTAGCAAAGGGTTATACTTCACTCTACAGGGGCTGATTAATGAAGAAACAGTTCTCAACCCTCGCTGCCATTAGAGCTATTAGTATTTCTCATCATCCTAAGGGCGGTGGGTAAAATGATTATGAGATATGAAAAATGGATGTCAAAACTGCCTTCTTAAATGGTTATCTTGATGAAGACATTTATATGGTACAACCTGAAGGTTTTTGTTAATCCTAATCATTCCAGAAAAGTATCAAACTTTCAAAGATCTATTTATGGTCTTAAGCAAATCATCAAGGAAGCTGGAATAAAAGATTTGAATGAGGAATCAAAGGTTTTGATTTGCTCAAATTCTTGATGAGCCATGTGTATATCAAAAGGCTAGTGGGAGTAATGTTACATTCCTCATCTTATAAGTTATGACGATAAATCATCATTGGGAATTCACATTCCAAGTTTATACAAGTGTAAAGGATATCTTGGAAAGTGTTTGTTGCTATGAAGATTTAAAGAAAGCAGCATTTATTCTTGAATCAAATCTACAGAGATAGTGTCAAAAGCGTTTGATTACATGGTCAAAATGCTTACAATGGATAAGATCTTAAAGAGATATAAAATGGATAATTCCAAACATGGTCATATCCCCATGCAAGAAAGACTTGACTTGAACAAAACACAAGGTGCTTCAACACCTAAAGAGGTGAAGCTATCAGAAAGGAACCTTATGCTTCGGCTATGGTTTTCCATAGTGATGCCGTAAGATGCATCTAGACCTGATGTTGCATTCAGCGCAAAATATGAACAAGCCAGTATTCAGAACATAATCCCATGGTTAACTTTAACAGACTGCTATGTAAAATATTCTTAAGTATTAAAGAAATACTAAAGATATGTTCTTGGTTTATGGTGGAAATCCTAAGCTAAACTTCGAGTTGATTGCTATTGTATGCTGGATTTGAGACCGATATAGATGATATAAAATCTCTGACCAGGACACGTTTTCGTTTGAGGAAGCACAGTAGACTCAGAAAAAGCTCCCTAAGTAAATAACTATTGAAAGCCAGCTACATAAGCTGAATTACAGTAGCTGCTTAAGAGCAAGATGGAGAAGTTGCTTGATTAGGAATGGTTTATTTTAAGGCTTGGTATAGTACCAACAAAAAATGAACCCATTAGGATGTTTTGCGATAATTCAGCTGCACTTCATTTCGCCAACAAACCGGGGGTTCAAATGGGCGCCAAACACTACCATAGAAGTAACCTTCTTAAAGTTCACACAGATGACAATCTAGCATATCCTTTTACGAAGGCTTTACTGAAAAGAAAGCTTACTCAACATGCTAAGAGCATGGACTATTCGTTTAGCTAGTATTTCAGTAATTCTGTGTTTAGTATTTGGATAAGGGATGTTTGAACAATTTATTTTATGATAATGATACTTGGTATTTTTGTTATTTTTATCTTAAATTGTGTCCTATATTTGCATGTTTAAATCCGTGAATAATAATAGTTATTATTCTAAATTAATCCGTTGTCGATTAACAATATGGAAATATTGTTAAATTAAGACGAATCTTATAGATTGGTATATTATAGATATAAGGACGAGCCACCAAACTCGCATGATATTCATAAGATGAATATTGGATTTTCCCCAACACAATATATTACTTTATGGATTCGTCTTCATCAAGTAAACCTTGTAAGTGATTTTATTTACAAAATCATTAGACTTGAGATGCAAATAGGTCTTGCATATGTGGATAATCCTTCTTGATCTAGTCTAAGTTATTTTGAAAAATAGATAACTAATAAGGGCTATTTCAGAAGTGATTTTGAAACTTGTGACATGGCACGTTGTTAGTCAAATATAGAATTGGTTCCTTTCCAATAGTTGAGAATGATGCCAACTGGGGTCCGCTCCGTAGAATTAATTCAGATTAGTATGTCGTTTACCCGAAATTCATGTAGATAATGTACGCATTGATTGTTTGGTAATCTTGATTAGTTTACATATACGAGAAACATAATCGTTAATAATGGAATGACCTTGATCCAATATCCATTTTTAAACAACGGTATCCGTAAACAAAGGGATTATAAATTCATAATCATTGGGTCCGTTGTCCTTTATAAACCACACTCCGGATGTTTCTGGGACATTGCTTGTTGCTAGAACACTTACCAATGTATTATATAATTTATACAATGGTCCAAGTGGAGCTGTTGGAATATGAACAAATATAGATTATATATGTCCGGGAATTATTCGAGCCTACGGGGACGCACACGTTAATATGTAGAACGATGTTTTATATATTAAAGTAATATATAATTAGTGATTTAGCAAACAATTGATAATTACATTAGTTAGTTGTTTAAATGTTAAACTAAGAGGACTAATGTGTAAAACCGAGAAAAAATAAGTTTTGAGTTGCCCCATTTTCCTTATGTCGGTCGAACTCCACCTTGGAGGTGGGATTGCTTTCTTACACTCCAAGTAATAGAGGCTATATAAAGGGATTCAAGAGTTCATTATTTGTGTGTGCTTTAAGAAAATAAACCCTAAATCTCTCCTCTATCTCCCTTGGTTTTGTTCGACCGAAACCCACAAGGGTTTTCGGTTATCTTGTGTTCGATCGACCGAAAAATACAAAAGGGTTTTCGGTTTTTCGGTCTTGTTTGGTTCGACCCAAAAGAAACCACAAGGTTTCCGGTTTAAGTTGATTGTCAAGATAAGATACGGTGTTTTGTTTGCTAAACCACTACTAGTACTAGCATACTTCATCGTTTGCTAAGAACGTATTGTGTATGACGAAGTAGAGAGATTATTCTTTTGGTCCTTGGTGGTTTCGCGTGGTGTTATACACACGCGTATATTGAAGACGGTGTAACGTTTCTTGCTAAAAGCAGTGTAACGTTTCTTGCTAAAAGGTACATATCTTCAATCCTTTGTTAATTATAAGTTCTATACATGTTTGATATTTCCGCTGCATACTCGTGATATGTTAATAGATCTAAAAACTGGTTGTACACTGGTTTAAACAAACAATTAAGCTCAATTTTTTTTACTGAATGAAACCACCACTACTGGTACATCCTTTTATTGCTTGTTTGTTGAGAGGTGATAAAGGTTCTATTAATGTTTAGCACTAGTTTGTTGTTGTGGGACCAGAAACCATGGACAATAATACTACAATTATATAACTTTACCTAACAGCTTTAGTTTGTTTAGATTCTTTTCTATACTACATGCATGTAAATAGCCGAGTATTTGATAGCGCCCAATAACGGAATTTAATTGTTTATATGATATGATGTTCCATTCGATCTTTATTGCAGTTTGAAAAACAGATACTAAGATGCGTATCACAAGAACTATTTTGTATGTTTGTTCAGGTCCAACCCACCCGAAACTGATCACGGGTCAACCCATGACCATAATAGATAATAGAGTCTATAAATAGACTAGATTAGTTGTAGTAGTAACAACATCATAAACAAACTCCATACTACCATAAAAGATTAATAATGAACAATATGTATGCAATGGTGTGGTTTCTGGTTGTTATCACAACTACGAGCTCGAGTTTGTGTGTTTCTTCAAACAATGATGGTGATCATGAAATTTTGATGGTTGTGGATGATCAAGCGACCATGCATGATATCGATGCAGGAATAGCTGGGATGACTAACTGACTAAGGTACGTAACATACTAAGCATGCATGTATTATTATTGTTAGATTGTTAGTTATTAATAAAGTAACTGCTTAAGCAGAAGGGAAATGCTTGCGCTAGTATATAGTATTTCATATATTATTGGCAAACTTCCTTCACTTAGCTTTTATGCGAAATTAAGAAACCAAACTAAGCGAAGACACCTTTAAATTTGAATAATGTGGTCTTCTGCCATCCCTTTGTGCAGGCGAATCCAGTTGAAACTGGAAATTTTATTTTGGAAGATGGGAAGGTATTGACACTTTCACGGAAATCCTCCCCGAGTAGGAATTGCATTTATCAAGGTCAGCCGTGTGGGGCGCTTGATTGGTGCTGTGAAGGGCTTGTATGCGATGGGTTTTTTAAAGGAACATGTAATAGCTGTGTTGCTAAGAACCAAGCTTGCTCCACCTCAGTGCCATGTTGCTCTCCCTATAAATGTGGTTTGTACATGATGAGTCCTTTGACATTTGCTTGTATGTAGTCTACTTTGTTATGGTAATTAATAATGCATGCATACAAATACGGTGTGTCATGTATGTACCGTCTACAATAATGTGACATATCAATGACGTTACAACATCATTGATATAGGTCAAGAGTCATGTTCTTTTAACTCTCGTACCTTGTGTGTACGTGCGTGTGTAATGAAAACCTCGTTGTACTACTGTTTCTATCTATTTTGGCAATGTCGAAATTAGTTGAATCAATTGATCAGTTTTATCTAAGAGCCAAATACACGTTTTCATTTTATAAATTAAATAAGCCTGGTCCACATGAACTATTCGTAGAGGTTGAAGAGCAACAAAAGTACAGAGCCAAAGTAAATTGGTCAAAACGGTGAAGTGTCACTATTCGTAGAGGTTTATTTATATTTATATATAGAGTGCTCACGGTCCGAAAACCGGACCGGGCCGGCTAAGACCGGACCGGACCGAGATCGAATTGGTCCAAAACGTTGGACCGAGGACCGAACGTATTTTTCTCCTGGCTAACAATAACGATCTCACCACAAATGTGCTGATAAATTATCCTCGTGCATCATATACATGCTGTCATGCTGAGAAGCTCTAATCAGCACTAATGACTGATGGTCATGAGTTTAAGCTTTCTGCGAACCAGTTGGACGAGTTTCTCAGTCTTAATTGAAGAATAAAATAGGATCGGACGATATTTATGAACTCTATTAAACACGCTAGTAATCCATATCACTAGTAGCACTGAAGTTGGTTTTGTTGGTGATTTTGCGTCACCAATATATTTTTAAGTGTAATGGATTGACTTGGTTGACCAATGTGTAATCATGATAAATGTTCAACAAGTCGGGGTTGTGCGAGTGCACCACTGTATGGGCGTATTAATGATTAACATCGGTCGTCGAAGCCCCCGAGACGGGGGTCCGTGGCAGCGCCCCTGGTAGCAGGGTCCAAGGGGCGGCAGCCCCTGGCAGGGTCCAAGGGGCAGCGCCCCTGGCTGGGGTTTGTATAAAGTGCTATGTTAAAAAATGCACTTGGAAATAAAATTCCCGGATATGGACTTGTTTTTTGGCCCCTTTTATTTAACTAATTTGGTAGTTAAATTAACTGCTATGCAGTTATAACTGCAAAATCAGTTTTGGTCATATATATTTTTTACAATCTCTGGTTCTGTTTTCATAACATCAAAACACATTTTCGTTTCATAATCTGAGTTTTTCATCGCGATTTAAGATTCGTATAAAAAAAAACAGAACCATCGAAAAATCTTCAATCTGAAAGTGTTCAAGCACTCTCAGATTTCTGTGATCATTTTTATACAACAGGTTTTGGCCATAATGTAATTTGTGATAATAAATAATGATTGTCATCAACTAAAGGCAAAACCACAAACATGTTTTTGCAATAGGTTGATGATTATATTGTCCTAGCTAAGTTATGCAAACATGCATATCTAATGTTGTACCACATGCACCACATATGTGATTTAATAACATGTGCGTCACTTATTGTGGTGTGCATATCACCTTTTATAATCACGCCTTTAGTGTTCAATAACTTTCTGAACGATATTGGATTCAATTGATATCATTACAAGAAATTGTACCATTTTAAGAATAAGCCAAAACCAAATATGAGTACTTGGGAGTTTCAATTTCACAAAGGTTTAAAGCAGGGAGAGACCCCCTTTCCCCTTTCTTATTCATTTTGATCATGCAAAGTTTACATCTTAATTTCTTTTAGAAGAGTGTTGAACACGGATCTTTTCATGGTATTTCCATTGACAATTCTTTGACGATTTCTCACTTATTCTATGCGGATGATGCCGTTTTTTTTGAAAACTGGATGCTTCGAATCTCAACGCTATTGTAAATGTCTTGAAGTACTTTTTCATGACAACGGGCCTCAAGATAAATCTTCACAAAAATGAAATTATGGGGATTGGCATTCGATCAGAAGAGGTCGAGTATGCAGCTAGTGTCTTGGGTTGCTCGATGTTTTCTCCTCATTTTGTTCATCTTGGAGTTAAAGTAGACGGTGCTATGACAAGAATTAATTCTTGGGACGAAGTTATATCTAAAGTGTCCTCTCGATTATTTAAATGGAAGGTTAAAACTCTTTCCGTTGGAGGTAGGCTCACTTTAATTAAATCGGTTTTGAGCTCTATTCCATTATATCTTATGTCTATCATCAAAGTTCCTATCAAAGTGTTAAATATTATGGAATCGCTTAGAAGAAATTTTTTCAACAAAGTTGAATATTCGGATAGAAAAATGGCATGGATTAGTTGAAAAAAAAAAGTCTATCTCAAAAATATTATAGGATGGAGGTGAGTGAGGTGTGTTCTAGCATCTTTGCTTTCAACCCGCTCTCCTTTTTAATGGATTTGGGCGTTTTATCCCAAGGCTTCTCGCTATAGTTAAGGTCATTAAAGTCATTTATGGTATAAAAAAAATACAACCTCGCACATTTAGTAAGATAACCATAAACGAAAATCAACAACAACACTTTTCAATTGTAACGATCATTGACAGAACATCATCATAAGTTGGTAATAGATCAATTTATCTCCAAGAAATCAATCGATTTGAGATTCATTCAAAAACGCTAAATCACAAACAATCCCCCAATTCGTAAAACCCTATTGATTGAACATCTTCTAAAAACAAAGATGAACTTTCAAACTCCACAAATTAATCAATCTAAAATCCTGTCTTGCCCTTTTGTTTAATCCTTAGTAACCCCTGAAATTGGGGATTAACATTGATTGATTAATCATCGTATCGATCGGTTAGGCGGTTTCTCATCTTGGTTTTTGTAATTAAGATTTCGAATGGGGTCTACCCTCTTTTAAATCAATTAGACTCCGTTTCCATTTCCGTTTAATCTCGCTGTCATTGAAACCCTGATCTGTTTTTCTTTTCAATATCTTTTTTATCTTGATCTCCCTTCAATCCAAAGATTCTAATGAGGAGTCCTAGATCCAAAGAGGACGACGTTAATCGTATTTCTACTCCTTTATGTTACAAAATTTTCCTGGAAATTTTTCTGCAAAAGAGCTATTTCAATCATGTAAACAATAACGGACATTTGTTGAATATCGTTTATATTATCGCTTCGGAAACGGACTAAAGAAGGTAAACGTTTTGGTTTTGTTCGTACTTTAATCAACGTGTTTTAATAGTTGATCGCTTGGGAACAATTTATTCACAATTTGGGTGGTCAATACAAGCTTCACGCTACTAAGGCAAGATTTTCAAAGAGCTTCTTTGAACAAGGTCAAGGGGCAGAACATAAGAGAGGTTGTTAATTCGCCTCTCCTAATAGTGGGTATTCTGGAGTTCTAATTCATATGTTAATACGCGGTAAAAAATCATAAGTCTGGTTGAATCATGAACTCCCCTGCTCATTGTTCTTAGACGAAGGATGTGTGCGCTCTCCAAAGACTTATCTTCATCCTTAATGGTAGGAATAAAGAATTTCGTCCTTTGTCAATCCTCAAGAACGCTCTTATGAACGAAGGTTTCGTGGAACTTGATGTAAGCTTACTTAGGGAATTGTGGGCTTCTCTTAGAATTTTTACTCTGTGAAATCGAAAGAGGCATCGCATAATGTAGGGTTAGCTTCTTGTTTCTCGGAAATCGCCAAGCTTCTTTCGATATCAATCGCCGATGGTCGGCATTGTGTGGGTATGAAATTGAAGGTGTCCATTGAAACTATGGACTTTGAACACTTCAAAAGAATTGTCCCACCAGGGTAGGGTAACTAATCGACACTAATGACTCAGATAGGAATTATTTCCACTCGAAATCGATTATGTTTGTTCACTAAAGTCAAATCTCAAATATTTATAAAACTCAAGATCATTTTCCGTGAAAGTGTATTGATTCCAGCTAGGAGGGTCCCGTTGGACCCCTGACCAGGTGTGAGGACCGGATGAAGAGGAATTATCTGATGACGATTCATTGAAGAAGGAATGAAGAACCTGAATCTGAGAATGATTGAGCAACTCGTTCGAAAAAAATCCAGATAAGTACGGTTTTTTTGAAAATGAAGGAGGGTTCAAAAAAGGACTCATCTGGGATCCTTTTGGGCTACAACCCTTACTTAACAAAAGACAAAGGATCAAAAACATATAGGAGAGTGGTACAAATACTAGTCCCAAATTCCCACCGGGGTTTTACCCAACAAACAGGGTAACCAACAATAAACACACCATAATACACCAACACCACCCCCCCACGAACAACAACGCAGCCCCACTTACAATTAGTTTTTTGCTGTGGTAGTTAGGTTATAGTGTAGCCTAATTAACGACAATGATATACATGGGATTAGCAAGTCTGTTAATGACTTTGAAGAGGAAGAAGCTCAACGAAGACGATGGAGATTCTAACAATTCCAACCTCAAAGAAAATGTAGATGAATCCGCAAGTTTCGGTCGTTTTAAGAAATCAGTGGCACCGAGTTCAGGGGGCTCAGTTATGTGTCTTATATGGAGATAAGTGTGAAAGTGGCCAAATACAATGGCTATATCATGGATGGGGTATTAACAATCTGTCCCGATAGAATATCATATGAAGTCTCAAGGAGCGTCGATTGTAATCGAATTGAATGTTTTTTGTCCGTTAATATACATGGCCTCGCTCAAAAGGCCAAAAAAGATTGGCAACGGGGGGAGTTATGTGTGAGAATAGAGGTGAATTTTCTAGCGATTCAAGAAACAAAGATGGAGTAATGATCTTTTCAGTGTTCGTCGGTGTTGGGGTAATTCGACTTTTGAGCATCTTCATAGTAATTCGGTAGGCAATTCAGGTGGAATCTTGTGTGTTTGGAATCCTAACATTTTTTGTAAAAAAAGCTTCACTATTTCGGATTTTTTTATCATTATTAGGGGTGTTTGGTTATTGAACGGTATTGACCTCATGATTATTGCGGTCTATGCTCCTCATGATCCGCGTGATAAACGTATGCTTTGGGACTACTTGGCGCATGTTATTATCATGGCATAGAGAGTTGTGATTATGGGACTTCAATGAGCTCGAGTCAAATCAGACAGGTTTGGTACTAATTTTAATGTTCTTGGGGCGAATATTTTTAATTCTTTTATTAATTCCACTAGGGGGGGGTTGAAGAAGTTCAATCTTGGAGGCATTGCTTTCACTTGGAGTCGATAAGTCCTGTCGTCCAAAATGAGCAAGTTGGATAGATTTTTTGTATCCTAACATTTGCCTAAATATTTTTACCCTCACATTAGCGCATCACATTTGGACAATTCTTATCCGATCACAGACCGACTCTTCTTCGACAGAGTCGGACCCATGAATTATGGTCCGTTCCCTTTCGATTCTTTCAACCATGGGATTCATCTCGAGGCTTTAATGATTTTCGTCAGCTTTTTAACTTGGAATTCTGCCCCTTCTGTTGACTCTAATAGAGATTGCGTAAACTTGGCGGTAAATTGAAATTCCTTAAAAAAGCTCACATCTAGATTTGGATTAAAAGATAACAAAAGTGAAACATTTCTACAATTGCAAATCTCTTAAGAAGGAGTTGAACCAGTTAGATGTCGTTTATTGACAAAGTAACAGTACTGAGGTAGAACGGAAAAAAGATGGAGGTGTTGGCTGCTCTTTGTAACATTGATCATATTCATTCCATGTATTTGGCTCAAAAAGGCAAGATCGAAATGTCATCGGAAGGCGATGAAAACTCAAATTTTTCCACGTAATTGTTGAATAAAAAACTAATCAAAATGAACATCAGGTATTTACGATTCGATGGCTTTATGAAGGAGGCAGGCCTAAGGATGTCAAACAAGAATTTCTTTTCTTTCTTATTTTTCAGGATAGATTCGCTAAGCCTTCGAGAGTCTGCTAATATTGATATGAATTTCCGAAAACACTATTTCCCGAAGATCAAAGTCAGGACCCGATCGAGAAGTTTCTGAAACAGGAGATTAAAACCGGCTGTATTGGGCTGTGGCACTAACAAATCCGCCGGGCCCTGAATTGTTTTCTTTGGCTTTTATAGGCATTTTGGCCCTGTTATTGCGCACAGATTTTTATATGGCTGTAAATCCATTTCTCATTCATTGAGAAATTCCTTCTGGTTGTAACTCATCATTTATAGCGATTGATCCCAAAAGTCCCTGGACGCTAACTATTGGTCAATGACTTAAAAACCTATTAGCCTAATGAAGTATCTACAAGATCATGCCAAGATTTTGTCTAACCGGCTTGTTAATGGTTTGGGGGAACATTGTTTAATGAAGTGCAATCTTCGTTTATCCCGAAAAAGACCAAATGTTAGACCCCGTTTATTCCTTAATGAGATTCTCCAGTGTGTACCAAAAAGAAGAAGAAAACTCTAATTTTTAAGGTCCGATTTTGAAAAGGCCTTCGATTCGATTAGATGGATTTTTTAGATGATAGTTAACTTAAAAGTTTCGTTTCAGGGTGTAAAGGCGTAACTGGAATTTCAAAGTTGCCTACCTGCTTTCTAAAAGGTTATCATTCTTGTCAATGGATGTCCTACGAATGAGTTCCAATTCATAAAGGGTTGAAACAAGGCGATCCTTTATCCCGCTTCCTCTTTATCCTCGTAATGAGAGCCTTCATTTATCTTTTTCAAAGGATCGTAAACGCGGGGATGTTTAAAGTATTGTGTAGATCAATCTTTTATGTCTTTCGCATATGGTTCTAGCGATGATTCTATTTTCCTTATGGGAGTGGAGTGATGGCATGTATATAGTGTCGTAATATCTCCACATTTATTCACGTTTTGAAATGCTCATTCATGCTCGGCCTTAAGATAACTTGAACAAAAGTAAGATAATTGAGATTAATGTGGAAATGCTCAGGTCAAGCCAAGGCTGCTGCAAAGTTAGGATGTCTCGTTCTTAAGTGTCATTTCTGACTGATCTTGGGGACTAGAGGGAGGTTCTATGACACGTGTTTCAAAGCAAAGGCAAGAATAGTTGAAAAAGTGAATCTCGGCTTTCCCAAATGGAATCCAAAACTTTATCTATTGGTGGTCCGTTTAACTATTGTTGAAATCGGTTTTAAGGATCTATTCCAGTCTTTCACATGTCCTATTTTCAAAGTTCCTTCTAAGGTGCTTCATATCTTGGAGTCTATTAAAGTCATATTTCTTTATATGGCCATGGGATCCGGTAGTAAAAAAGGCTTCTGGGTTTAAATAGGAACATGTTTGACAAAACAAAAAACGAGGGCGGGCTAGCGTGTCCAAGCTATTTGCGTTAAATAGAGGCTTGATGATAAGTGGGTTTGAAGTTTCTCTGCTTCGCAAAAAGACTCTCTTAATGGACTAAAGTTTATTTGTGGCTATTCTCGATGTGGGTGGGTAAAAATTCATTCGGAATGGACTTCTACTAGGCAAATTCATGTTGGCTTTTTTTCGATTTTTGATGAAGTTGATCTCTCCAAAGAAAAGGTATGGTACGTTTTTGTATTATCTGACTCATTTAGATTGGGAAACGGGGAGTCCTCCAAATTCTGGTTGGATCATTGGCATACTAGGGGCATTTTTAAGACATTTTTCCCAGGATTATACGCGCTTGAATCCTCAAAGGATTTACTTTAGTATCCAAGATAGCGACACGAGTTTGGTCTGCTCCTTCCTCGAATTCGAAAGGGAGTATCGAGCAAATCAGATTCGACAGCTTGGTAGAATTGGTTTCGTTTTGTCATCTTATCTACCTTCGGATTGACAGATGGAATTGAATCTGGAGAGTAACGGTATATTTTCGTGACCTCTCTTGTAGGACGTATCGATGAGATATTGCCTTCCGAATATTGGAGAAGAAACTAGATGGTAAAGTGTGTCCCGAAAAAACAACGTTTCTTGCCCTGGAAAATCAAGACCAGATGCTATTACCTAACCGCGTTTCACATTTCTCGTAAGGTATTGACATTCAGGAATGTCCGTGTCCCATTTGTGATAATGCTATTGAATCGACGGACCATTTGTTTCATTTTTATTTTTTAGTGTGGATTGGTTCGACATTTTGAAATAAGGTTTTGAGCTGGTGGAATTTGGATCACACAAACTGAACTCATATGCAGAATGGAAATCTTGGCTTGGTTTCAATCTTCGTATGGATTCCTAAACTCAAAAGATGTTCAAATAGGAGTTGGTACTCCATTTGGTAGGTACTTTGGATCTATCGAAACAAGCTCCTATTGACGAGAAAAAACCTCGAATCGATGCTTATATGATAATGTCATTGCTAGATCTTTTTTATTGGGTGTAAGAATAGATCTAAAGCCTCGTTCGGAATGGAACGAATGGCTCAAAAACCCCTATATTATTGTTTTTAATCCTAGCTCCTTTGCTATTTTTGTTTCTAATAAAATCGCCGTTCCAAAAAAAAAAAGTCATTTATGGTGAAAGAGTAGCTCTAGATTCTTTCAATTTAATGTCTAGGCGTTCTCCATGGTTAGACATCATCTAAGAGACTTCTTCTCTTTCAAACAAAGGTATTGATCTTTTGCCCTTCATTCGTAAAAAAGTTGGTAATGGGGAACACTGTTTTTGGACGACATTTGGTTAGACGAGATGGCTTTGAAGCATCGATATCGTAGATTATATGCTTTGGAATCGTCTAAACAAATTAACGTGGCAGAACAAATGAGTCACACTTCTTTGGTCTTTTCTTACCGCCGTGTCCCTAAAGGAGGAGTCGAGGAAGAGCATCAGTGTCTTCTTCAATCTCGTATTGATTGTATTTTATTACCTCAAATGCTAGATCGTTGGGTTTGGTCTTTAAAGGCATCGGGTGAGTTTTCTGTGAAATCGGTTCGCTATCTTATTGATGATTTGTTATTGCCAAAGGAGGATTTTCCTACTAGATGGGTCAATGTTATTCCCATCAAGATTAATGTCTTCGCTTGGAGAGTTCGATCGGATAAGCTTCCTAAGGTTGAATCTCTCCGCGGAGTGGATTTATCTTCCATCCTTTGTCGTTGTAACATCTCAGTGGAGTCTAGTGCTCATCTTTTTGTCTTTCTTGGCTTTTCAGTTAAAAAGTAAAGTATCCGTTTGGTGTGAGCTTGAAGACCTTGAATAGATCTTATGATGGGTGCTTCTTTGGTTCAAGAATATTCATTTTCAGTGATAACATGTAGAGAGCTTCTCTTAATTATACTTAAAGCGTTCTACTCAATGTAATTCTAAACTCAATGGAGTTTACTTGGATGAAAAATCCTAGTTTCATTAGTTTGTAATTTCTTCTAGCTCCTTGCTAGTTTTTTAAAGCAATTTTCGTTCAAAAAAAATAGTTTAATCATTAGACTATTTTACTGCAAATGAAATCCGTTGTTGAACCTAATCAAACAAATCCAACCTAATTATATGCCATAAAACGTTCAAAAAAGATACTTAATTGTCCAAAATGACAACTGTAAACATTTTTAGATTAGTTTCCTGCAAATTGTGCACAAACAATACCAAGTTCAAAAGTAAACCGTTAGTATTCCTGATTGAGCAAGCAACATACAACCTAATTACATGTTCATAAAGCATTCAATAGAACGTGAATGCACAAGAGGTGAGAGTAACAAGCTTTTCTTTCATGGAAAACGATAAAAGAAAGAAAGCTTTTAGTTTGATACATTTCACATTCTGTAACTACTGTAATCGCCTAAACCAGACATTCCATACCCATCATACGGCTGTTGGAAAGAAAAAGAATCCCTTACCCGAGAGTAAGAAGATCTTAGACCTGACTCCATGTTGCCATAACCACTTCGAATGGAATCTTTGTGGTTGTCTATGCATTCCTGGGTAAGTTAACATAGCGCATACGATCAGTGATTAGTCCTCCCTTTATAAACATTTTACAATGAACGAATATAATAAATAAAAGAATTCAGGGAAAACAAAGGCCTTGGGTCAATTCATTCTTGCAAGCTATTGACAGTCACTTTGAAATAAAATAAAAAACCAAGCATAATGATCCAAAAGGTGAAAACGTTTTCATAGAAAAAACTCAAAAAACCATCCACTAAGGGCTACCTTAAGTGTTCTCATTACTTTGACTGCATAGGACAGCTAACTGTTGAGCTAAATGTCTCGTAAAGGTAAATCAGGATACATGGCTTTTTTCTTAAGGTGCTCAACAGTCGTTTTTTCTCAACTATGGGAGTAAATATCCATGAGTAAAAACTTGTGAGTTACCCTAAAACTGGTCATTTAGAAAAATGGTTGTAGCAAAGTAGCATAACAGCAAGAGTTTAATTCGCATATTTTTACACAATCTAAAAGTATTTATATTTAGCTTTTGTTGCAAATGAACGGCTTTACTTGCATAAATACCAAATAATAGCGTGTACACGCTTAATTGCACTTAATTTGTACAGTCAATCCTAGGTTAGCAATTAACCTTTATAGGCACCCAATTTTATAAACATGCTGATTTCATAACAATCAATAATATTCACTGACCAACTCCAAAGTCCAGATGAATTTGACATTATGTTAGAACTCACTAAAAAGAAGTAAAGAATTTTTTTAAGGTTCTTGGCCTCTTGGGGATTTCAAACACAAAAAGATTAAGTTTAGACCAATGTGTTATTAAAGGTCAGGATTTTCTGATCTACTACTATAAATCTTCATTTTCGTAATTACTAATTAGAATATCAAATGCTTTATTTTAATGCTCATATAAAATAAGACCATTTAATTAATTTTATTATATATGTGTACATATACACGCATGCGATTCAGCTTGTACAAAACAAAAAGGAAATATGGTGGGTGGGTAATTTGTGTTGGGTGGTGCCAGTGGAGGAAAAGGTAAGGGAAAAATAAAGCTGCTTGCCTGAATAAGTTGTTCAGCGGTCTGAACCTGTAACGAGGTCCCTTTCAATTCAATAGTCATTTCATCTGATAAACCTTGGCTCTCTTGAACGGTAAGAATAGCACCACTTGTGCGACGAATAAATTGAATATTCGTTCCCCCAACGCCAATGATGTCTTCAGCATAAACTACTGGTATTTGCATTGTTTGAGCAACCTATTTATACGAACCATTTGTACAATAATTAGATAGTCATTTCATACAGTGACAGCAATTAGATACATTTGTACAATAAACTCTACTATTAGTCCATAATTACTAACCCACCTTTAAAATTTAAAGAGCAACAATAAATAGCTACTAGGGTACTGACCTGAGTTACAAAAGAGCTACTACCAATACCAAGAGCAGAAGAACGTGTTGTGGGTAACTCATGATCACGTCCATAAAGTGAAAGTCCAGATGAAGAAACCCGTGACTCACGTTGGAGCAAAACGTCAAGAAACAGCGATTCTCTTTTCAGTGAAAGAGGATGATCACTACCAACCTGAGCATGTGAACCACCATTCATTGTCGATCTTTCAGCCCAGACTGCTCCACTTAATTTTCTTGTGCAATTCTGGCATTGTACTGCATAAAACAGCTTGATCTTAATCATTGAGGTATTGACATGTGTGATATGGTGATCCTATTAACCACTAAATGAGAATAACTTACAGTAGTTTCATATAGGGGAAAAACACTATGATCGACCAAAAACTTCCTCAGGTGTCCTACCACTGCTTCTAAACCTTTCAGAACAATCGCAGCTTCTCCTTGTAAATCCACAATTTTATCTTCTGCGCTTACATATAATTTGATTACACCCTCTGAAAAAAAAAACGTTTGTAGATTAGAAGTGTTTATAACTGGCTCACAAAGAACGGGAATGAAACTTTGATGAAAAAAATGTAAGACTGCGAATACGCCAAAAGAATTATAGGTATCAGAAGGAAAAAAAAAAAAAAAACTTAAGAGAACAGGACATTTATAAGCACCAACTACCAACATTACTACTACTAGAATTTCTCAAATCAAAGAGCCAACATAGAACATATCCATTTCGTGTTCATTAATTTTCTGTTGAAATCGGCCGGAATTGGTCCTACTTATGAAAGCTCCATTAAGTTTAACTTTTCTCAATGCTCACTAATGTCTATCAGAAAACAATAATATCAAAAAGACCCAATGACAACTGACGACGTAGAATACCAATATCCTATATGATACAATGCATATGTGAATAACAATAGCTCTTAAATTTACAATAGAATCTATACCAGTAGAGAGCACACGAACGGCACAACCAGTGGTCTCCTGTATTGCCTTGATTGTAGATCCTTGCTTCCCAATTAGAGTTATGGCTTGCATTGATGGTACCAATAATAGAATTGAGCAAAATGTGACAGATGCTAAACCAGCAGCCTCATCATCAGGAAATCCATTAACGCGTTTGAAACTTTTATCACAGCATCCATTGCAGGTGACAAGGGTGCCTCTGTTTCTTCCTTGCCAGATATTAAGACCTGAACAAGTAGAGAATTAGAAGATCTGAGTCAAGAGCACACTTAAAAAACGGAAACAAAAACCACAATAGGACTGGATGCCAAAACCCTCTGTAACATGATACAATGCAGAATAAAAACTTAAATGTCATTATAAATCTGACACCAAAAAGCATACGGAGTTGCATAACCAAAGCTATGAGACGGTTTGCACATGCATTAAAGGTTTTGTAGAAACTGAAATTAGTGTTCATCACTAATTATAAACTATAAAACAAGCTGGGTGCTGTCCCAATTCCAATACTACCTCCACAGAGTTATAGTCATAAAGTTATGATTCACCACTGAAATCACTTGTGTTTTTATTACATTCTATATACCTCTAACATAAACTAACAGTCTATATACCTCTAACCCAAATACCTATCGCATCGTAAAAAACTAACATAAACTCTAATCCAATGTGTTTTGATTACACTCTATATACCTCTAACTCTCTAATTTGTAACTTAGGGCTAATGCCAAATAATAAGAATCTACTTTTACCATTATTCCGCTCTATGCGATGCATTATTATCAACCTACCACCAAGGTGTCCTTGTGGAAGAGGTCTCACCTTCGAACCTCATTAGGGACGCATCTTGAGGGTGGCCATGGAAAGGGTCAGAAACAGTCGGGAGTATCCGGTTAGGCCATGCGGATCTTATTCAAAGACTCGCCCTCCCCAGGTAACCTAAACAGACAACCTAATTTGTTAAGTTTATGCAATGTATTATTATCGTGCACTCATTATTTTCACCTAATAACCATGTATTTTACCTATATGTTAATATCCAAGCCCGAATGTAATAAAACAACAATCTACTTGTACTAATGTCCCATTTTATGCAATACACTTCTCTCGTACACCCCATGTCATCAATTCACCATAAAACCATGATATTCACCTCCAGATTATATTCCAAGCCCTAACATCATAAAACAACAACCTACTTGTACTAATGTTCCATTTTACACAATGCACTTCTTTCGCACACCCTAAGTCATCAATTCACCTAAAAACCACGCTATTCACATGTAGATTATAATCCAAGCGCTAATGTCGACTGGGTCGTAAAACAACAATCAACTTGTACTAATGTTCCGTTTTATGCAATGTACTTATATCGCACACCCTAAGTCATCAATTCACCAAAAAACCACACTATTTACCTTCAAGTTAAAATCCAAGCCCTAATGTCATAATACAACAACCTACTTTCACTAATGTTCCGTTTATTTCACCTAATAAGCATAACATTCACCACTAACGCAAATCCTAAGCCTCATCTCATAAAACAACAATCTAGTTATACTAATGTTCCATTTTACGCAATAAAGAGGTATCCAAACAAAGTGGTAAGCACTCAAGACAGGATGTCAAAGTGGTATCCAAACAAAGTTTTTGAATGCAGTCTATGCAATAAAGAGGCTGATTCACATGATCATTTGTTTTTTAAATGTGGATATGCTCAGAAAATATGGAAGAAGGTATGTGATATTGGTAGAATTAATGTCAAAGAAGATAATTGGGAGAATATTATTAAAGCTATAAGCCTCAAGAAAAACAAGATGAGTATTTGGGGAATTATTGGGAAGATCTGCCTTCCTGCTGCTGTTGTCTACTATATATGGCAAGAAAGAAACTGGAGATTGTTTAATAACCATAAAAGAACAGAAAAGGAAGTTTTTGAAGCAATCTGTGGTGATGTGAGATCAAGATTAATATCCATTCCTCCTAGAGACACTCAAAATATTGCTAAGGTAGAGGAGGAGTGGGATATCAAATTTGCAAAGAAAATTTGATGAGTTCCAAATAGTGTAGAGTATGCAAACATTGTTTCATTGGCTGACAGATCCTGTTGATTGAGTAAAAGGGTGTTTGGGTGAAAATTAAATTGGTCCTGATTCCTGAACCTTAAATGTTTGGATACCTGAATTATGATAAGTTGTTTTGAGGTTATTTGTGAGGGCTCCTACCAACTGAAAGTAGATGCTGGATATGGCTTGGATATCTTGCAGATGGCCTTGTATCTTCACAGTGAGAATCTTTCTTAGTTTTAATCCTACTAGGTCTTTGATCAGTCATTGACCAGTGTGCTGTGTAAACGGACTTCTTCTAACATCTTTTCACCACTTATGTCTGCAGACGATTTTTGTTTATTTTTTTGCAGAGATAAGTGGTAAAAATTATTTCTAACCTCTTCAAAAATTCAGACAAAATATTTCATTTCTTAGAGCCCCAGGTGTACCATAACATCATTTTTTTGCCGCCACATCAGCATAACACCAACACCAACACCACTCCCCTAATCATAACACCAAATAACACCATTCACCTTTTTATTTTCATAAAACCCCCTAAACATTTATTTCATTCATTTAACAAACTAATCATTTCATTCATTAAATTCAAATACACATTACAATACTAAAAAAAAAACACATTAAAAAAAATCTAAAATTAAAAAAATAAAAATAAACACACACTATATTTACACACACACACAAACGCATACACACACACAAAAAATAAACACACACACTAATGCACATATATATGATGCACACACACTATTAAATTAAAAAAAACATTTTCTTCTTCTTCATTCGGTAACGTCTCCATCCAATAGAAACAATAATAGGATCTTTAGTTTTTAGAACCTTTTTGTGCCATCTATGTTTCTTGAACAGTGCCATAATCATATGAAATATTTTAAACTGGAATCAAAACATCGCATTATACAGAGCATCACGTAAAAAGACTTACGTGTCGTTTGTTTTTTTCAATAAGCACTTCTTTCCACTTCTTTCCTCTTTTGTCGTATTTGTTTGTTTTTTACAAAAATAAGTGTTAAAAAGCACTTCTTACCTCTTCATTAATTCAGACAAAATCTTTCACTTTTTGCCTCTTCTTCTCACTTCTTTCTACAATAATTAAATAATTCATACTTTTTTTGGGTTTATATGTTTTCAATCGTCTTTATTCCTTTTTGTACGTTTTTAACGTTTTCGTCCTTTTTTTACGTTTTCGTCGGTATTTTAACGTTTTCGTCAGTTTTTTACGTTTTCGTTAGTTTTTTACGTTTGTGTCAGTTTTTTACGTCTTCGTCTGTTTTTTTACGTTTTCGTCAGTTATTTTAAGTCTTCGTCTGTTTTTTTAACGTCTTCGTCTGTTTTTTTACGTTTTCGTCAGTTTTTACGTTTTCGTCAGTTTTTTTTACGTTTGCGTCATTTTTTTTACGTTTGGGTCAGTTTTTTCACGTTGTCGTCTGTTTTTTTACGTTTTCGTCAGTTATTTTATGTTTTCGTCAGTTTTGGTCATTTTTATCTATTTGGTCCTTCAATATTCCGAGATTGCCATACACTCAAACATATTATCATCCAATTCTTACGGTTTGAGGCAACGTCAGGTTTTTTATGTTTTTTACGTTTTTGTCTGTTTTTTTTACATTTGGTTCGTTTTTTTATGTTTCGTCTGTTTTTTTTCGTTCTCGTTTGCTTTTTTTATGTTTTCGTCTGTATTTTTACGTTTTTGTCAGTTATTTTACGTTTTCTTCTGGTTTTTTACGTTTTCCTCCGTTATTTTACTTTTTCGTCTGTTTTTTAACGTTTTTGCCTATTTTTACGTCTTCGTCCGTTTTTTATGTTTTCGTACTTTTTTTCTACGTTTTCGCCCTTCTTTTTACGTCTGCGTCAGTCTTTTTACGTTTTCCTCCATTTTTTTACGTTTTCTTACTTTTTTACGTTTTCCTTCGTTTTTTCAAGTTTCCGTCCGTAAAAGTACGACAACGTTAAAAAAAACAGACTAAACGTAAAAAAAAAGAACGAAAACGGGTTAAAATAACTGACGAAAACGTTAAAAAATGACAAAACATATAAAAACTAATGAAAACGTAAATAACTGACGAAAACGTAAAAAAAGCTGACGAAAACGTTAAATAACTGACAAAAACGTAAAAAACAGACGACAACGTAAAAAACTGACCAAAACGTAATAAAAAATGACGTAAAGTAAAAAAATTGACTGCAAACGTAAAAACTTGACGAAAACGTAAAAAAACTGACGAAAAACTTAAAAAAATAGAGAAAAATGTAAAAAACCGACGCAAACCGTAAAAAAAACTGACGCAAACGTAAAAAAAAATGATGTAAACATAAAAATCTACAAAGAAACTCGTAAAAACTGACAAAACGTGTAAAATATCTGACGAAAACATAAAAAAACTGACGAAAAATGTAAACTTACTGACGGGGAAAACGTAAAAAACTGACGAAAATTTAAAAAAATTAACAGAAGAACGTAAAAAACAGACGAAACGGTAAAATAACTGACGATAACGTTAAAAAAAAAAAACAGACGAAAATGTAAAAAACTTAAGAAACACGTAAAAAAAAAACTTAAGAAAACGTAAATAATAAACTTAAGAGAAAAACGTAAATAAACTAACTAAAACGTTAAATAAAACTGACGGAAAAACGTAAAAAATAAACAGACGGGAAAACAGTAAAAAAAACTGACAAAAACGTAAAATACTGACGGGAAACATAGAAAACTGACGAAAAGTAAATTAACTGACGAATAAGCGTTACAAATAACTGACCCAAAAACCAAAAATAAAAAAACAAAAAAAAAAAAAAAAACGTATAAAACAGACGAAAAACGTGGAAAAACATCTAGTAAAAAAGATAAAGAAACAAAAATGTAAGAAGTGCTTTCGAGAGAGAAATTTAATGGTAGGCCTCCTAGTAATTTGCAGATGGCCTTGTATCTTGACAGTGAGATTTTTTCTTAGTTTTAATCCTACTAGGTCTTTGATCAGTCATTGACCAGTGTGCTGTGTAAACTAAGTCAAAGCTCTTCTCTTTGTCATAAGGTAGGTTTTCTGCTATGGCTGCAGGCCAGCTTAGTGATGCCTTGGTTGTTGGTATAAGTTGTTGGACAACAGTCAAGGAAATGTAGCCAAGTGGGATTGTATCCCTGAGTAACTCTTAAGCATATATGTAATGCCAGTAATGGAAATATAGCAAGGGAAAGAGGTTTCTCCATGGTTGCATAGGATTTACTTAAAGTCACACTGACTTGTACGTAAATCTAGATGAAGAGATGTCTATTAAATCAGTGAATTGCTTGCCTCCATTACTAATCTCAAACCAATATATATAGTTACATTAAGAATATTTTAGAGAATGGGCTAGGCCTATCACATACGAAACTAGTAACTAAAACGTGCCCAAAGGCTTAAACAATTTATCAACTAACACTCCCCCGCAGTTTGAGCGGGAGGAGCCCAAACACTCCAACTGGTACGAAATTCTTCAAAAAGCGTAGACGGTAGTCCTTTGGTGAAAATGTCAGCATACTTGTAACGAAAAATTTAAGGGTGGGTGGATTAGAAAAACAACAGTTGTACAAGGGATAAGATGAGAATTTAGAGAGATTTTAGGAGAGAAATTAAATGGCTCTGATTACCATATTGAATCAGTGAATTGCTTGCCTCCATTACTAATCTCAAACCAATATATATAGTTACATTAAGAATATTCTAGAGAATGAGCTAGGCCTATCACATATGAAACTAGTAACTAAAACGAGCCCAAAGGCTTAAACATTGTGTCAACTAACAATGTCTTTGGCAGAGTTACTCTTCTGCTGATGTAGTAATCAGGACAAGCTTGTTGTCTGATAGATAGGTTGTCTGATGTATCATTGTTTGTATCAAGAATTGGGTTATGTGCAATGCCTTTCATAAGTTTGTAAACATCTCTTGGTATAATTCACCTTTTTACCCAAAAAAATGTAAATGATAA